>APFE030551311.1:0-14215 GCA_000404065.3 Pinus taeda
TTCCGTACCTCAAGGAGGAGAAGGCCAAGATTAAGAGATTCACTAGTGGGTTACCGATGGCATTCAAAGACAAAATTGAGCTCGATGAACCTATATCAATACAGGAGGACATCAGAAAGCTAAGTTATTTCTACGAATAATCGAAGTGCAAGTCTGAGGCTAAGAGAGATTGGAAAGGTAATGCAAAGAACAAGGGAAAATGGGACAAGAAGTGAGTAATACCACAGGATTCAGGTAATAAAGGGAATACAAAAAAATCTAAGAAGTTGAATGCATTTGACAGAGGACAGGGACATTGGTCTAAGGAGTACAATAAGGAGCATGTGCAGTGTTGGAATTGTGGAGGAGATCATCGCAGGAGAGAGTGTCCACAATATGAGGGTTGTAGGGCTTATATATAGTTTGTAGGAAGCATAGACTATTGGGGACGTTGGTCAAAGCGTTGCTCAAATTTATGCAACATTGGATAACAAACAGGCAAACCGTCAAGCATCGATCATTGAGATGGATGGTAAGCTTTGTGATCAGTTTATTTCTATTTTGATTGACCCTAGATCTAATTATATCTATGTTAGTCCTGACTTGGTGGATAAATGTGGTTTGAGTAAGGAATTAAATGAAAAATCTTAGTTAGAGTAGTTCGCTACAGGTACAAGGAAGCAAGTTCATCATTGGGTAAGATCTTGTGCATTTGATTTAAATGGCATGTCTACCATAACACATTTAAATGTATTACCGTTGGGATCATACAATATGTTGTTGGGCATGGATTAGATGTACCTTCATAAAACCAAGGTGATTGTTATGACAAGGCCATTGAGTGCTTAGATGACAATGGAGAACCAAGAGTCTCACAAGGAAAGAAGAAATACACATTAGCTAGGGTGGTCATTATTATGTAGGCAAAGCATAGCTGTAGGAAAGGGTGTGTGTTATTCCCAGTACACATTTCTAGTGACAAAGGTAAGGAAGTTGAGGATCTAGATGTTTTGAGTAGGTAACTAGTTCTACGGCAATTTCATGATGTATTTCTTGAGGACATTAAAGAGTTTCCATCGCACAGGGAGGTAGACAAAGAAAATTTTGGGGGCAAATATTAGCCTAAGGGATAAATTTAAGGCTTTTATATTTTGGAGGGGAAATTTTTTTATAATACACCCATTTTCTATAGTTAGCCCAACATTTATTTAAAAAATAAATATCTATTAAATTTTAGCCATAAACAAAAGGCAAATAAACAATGCAAAGTTTGATTCACATGGCTTGGGAGGTTGAATTTGGTTCCAATAACCTAATTCTGGATTTTGAGGTTGGATTTGGTTGCAATTGCCCATATTTCTTGGTTTGCAAATCAAGGGCAGGGTTGAATTCTGGGGTTCACCTGTATAAATTATACAGTCTCCAATTCATGAGTTTTACAAGATCATGGCTCAGTTTTTAGAAACAGACTTGAGGGCACAGAAAGGATGAATCAAGTAAGGAAGACCAAAAATTCAAGACTAGGTAAGGTGTTTTGATGGTGCCCAAGATTACACTTCTAATATTTCCTAGGCTAAATCCAGTGTAAAGAATATAGCTAGAGAGGAGCTACCCTAACACCATATTGGAATGGGAATGCTCCAAGCCCTGTATCCAGATCAGATGTTGAAGAGGCAGAGGCAAGCCATTGGGGAGTTTATTTGAAGTTTAAAGAAAAAAGAGTATTTGTTAGAGATAATAAGTGTAATCGCAGGTTTGGTTCGATCAGGTTGAGTTTAGCCCAGTCCAGGTGCATACATACATAAATGTATGTCATGTCTACCCTTCCCCCAAATCCATTTCCACTCAAAATTTTTCCAATTCCTCTAGTGTTGTTGGCATGCTGTTGTGGCCTTTTCAAACCAACCAATGAAAATGCAATGTGTTGCTACTTTAAGCCCCGCTGATAGGGTGATTGCATATGGGGGTGGATACATCATTTCTAGCCCTTTGTCATGACCGATGTTCTTACTATCCATTGTGTGTACTCACCCAAATCTAAATTTTGGGCCCAAACTCTCCATTTTCCCTTCTCCAATGGATGCATTGATACATTGATCTCTCTTGGCTTCATATTCCAACTATGAAACTTATCAAAAGGGCACCACAAGAGATGTTTATGGAAGAATTAGCACAACACAGAATGATGGGGCTATACCAGCAGACGAGGTAGACAACGATGCGAAACAAAATCTTATGAAAACTTTGGTGTTCTATTTTGGGTTTGGTATATATTAAATATCTTTTTCAACATCTATAATAAGAATGTATATTTTATTCTATTAATGCCTATATATGTCCATAGGTCTTAAAAAAAACTAAAATTGAAAATTCATGGTGGTTTCACACAAGGGCATGATTTCTACTATGAGAGCAATCCCCATAAGACCTAAATTCAATGAATGATGCATCCCAATTGGAAAAATGAGGCATTGTTTGAATTTTCATGACCTAGCCCAAACCTATCTTAGCCCAGATCTGATATGCACCTCGAGGTTGCATATGTTGAGTTCCAATATTTGATACATCACCCATCTGTATGAACTTAAGATATACATCTAGCGCATCACAACCTTGGGGTTATGTTAGATCAGGGTTGTGTGTAACTTAGCACATCCTCACCTTCACCTAGGTTGTAGAATGCACCTTGATTTCCTTGGTCCAATCAACTAATGGAAGGTTTCTTATTGAATCCTTTTTTTCTTAAGTCTAGGCATGCCATATTTGAAATGCTAATGGTTTTGACTTCGTTGGTTTCTTGCAAATGATATCAGTGAATCTTAAATGGATATATTATCATGATCCGTGATCTCTGCCACCAGAAAATCAAAATTCATTGACAACCTGTTGTAGTGGCTACAACCACCCTCCAAAAGTTTTCCTTAGCTTCCTTTTGGAGCCTCCCTACCATCCTTCACAGCAACATGTCTTGCTTCATCAAGTACACAATCTCAAGTGATTTTCTTGTAGACAGATAGCTTGTCGATCAAACCTTGATGTATTTCCCTCACAAGTTTTTCATCCAGACGTGGTCCAGTAGTAGGCTGAGTAACTCCTTCAAGAATTTGCGCAAATCTAGAGGGAAACTAGCATTCCATCCAAAAATTATGTAATCTTGACTGACAGCCTATTGGGCCCCAGAATTGCACAATTCTGTTGAGCAAGATTCACCTAGAAAATTGTGCAATCCTACCTAGCTAGGCTGCTCAACCCATAATTTATGCAAATTGAGGTAGTAGTTAGTTGCTCTACCCAGAAATTGTACAAATCTTTTAAGCAACCAACCTAGTTCCCTTCTAAAAATGCTCATTTTCTCCCATCAGTTGAGAATCCTCTTGCATGTGTAGTTGAGTTGATCGGTTCCTTCCGAGACCAAGAAAAATTGATTTTCATGCAAGGGTTGCTTCTCCCAACGAAGCATGCAAAGCCATCCCTTGATTCAAGGATCTACTTTTAGCAATTGGAGGTTGAATGCAAGGACCATCTTGGAAACCTCCCACCAAGTGTTGCTCTTCCTAGATTTGTGGCATGCATGCCACATATTCTATTTTATCAAAACTCTTGAACCAAACATTGCAGAGCTCATTCCTAACATCAACCTTGCAGCTTTATCACCCCACAACACATCTAGGAGCCATCGACACATTCAACTCAACTGTTTTTGGGTAAGTCCGCTTTCCATGTCTCATGTTTCATTTCTAGCACTTCTTACGTTTCACTCTGTATGAATGCTTTTTGTTTCATTTCAGTGAGTGCTTGGTGTCATTTTGATACATACTAGCTTGTACTAGCACCATTTTATTTTTCGTTAAAATCTCACTTTTGTTGGATGCATGACACTATTTTTCATGAACGGTCATCGATTTGGTGACTTGCCTCATCCACATGCATGTTGTTCCATTTTTTGAACTTGTCATTCACCGTTTGCATGCATGATCATTCACTTTTTCTTACACTCAGTATCGCCATGCATTCACATTCACATTCTCTTTTAGTTGCCCATTGTCGAGTCTGGGTAGCCTTGGCCTAGACTTTTCCTCACCAAGACAAAATTGTGAAATCCTGGCAGAGAAGGCTATGTCTTCGTCTCTAAAAATGCACATTTTTGCCTAAGAGCTATTCACCAGGGTTACTTTGTGCAAATATAAGGAATAATAACTGTTGGCCTAGAGAATTGCACAATGCAACCACTCGGCCTGCAACCGTTGCCAGCTGAGATTGCATTGCACAGTTCAAGGAGTCAATTAGCCTCTGAACAACCCAGACTGTGCCTTGCGCAGTTTTTGCACTCAGTCTCCCAACCTCTTTGCCGAAATTGTGTGACCTTCATGATCAGTCACATAGGTATGTTGCAAGTCAATTCTCAAGTTCATTTTGGTTTTCGAATGACAGATTGATTGCCATGAGTGTTTCCATGTATCTAGGTATCACAAGTGTTCAACTGCTTCTTAGCAGCATAGGTACAATGTTTTTGAGGAGAGCAAAGTTGAAGACACCATTCAAAGCACACTTGGCGATGCAGTCGATCAAGTGTCTATGAGCTTGCCTACTCACAAAGATATCAAGTTGTTCATGGGCAAGGATATTAAGATGTGATAGAAGAGACATCATGAAGAGAAGCTGAAGGCATCATATTGGTTGAAATGAATAAAAGAGGAAGGTTTTTGACAACACAGAGGTTGAGCACAGTTGCAAGCTCAACCAAATCCACTTGTGGTGAAAGAAACCATGGAGACTTAGGTTATGAGGTGACAATGCGACATGAATATTAGACGAAGGTAGAAGAATGGAATAGAGAAGGAGTTACATGTGCTGATGCAACAACTCAAGGAAGAACATGACCTGCACAGACAAACGAATGAGTTGCAGTAAGATCAGGAATAGCACGGGGCACAACATTCACTCAGAGATGAAACTACGCTCGTACAAGTTAGAGATCCACCCTAGCAGTTGGCACAGAGCGGACATGGTGAGCAGTGTTATTGAGCACATGAAAGGGAATTCAGTAGCATGGATGTCATTTTGTGAGTGCATTGAATCCTACCCATTAAGCACACTCACCTAGGCAAAGACATGAAGCAAGTCCAACTGGAGTTGAACATGCAGTTGACAGTTGATGCACATGACCACTAGCACACACTGGAGGATTAGCACAGACATTATGCATTAGTCTGTTTCTAATTCATCTGCACCCAAGAATACCATGTGCATGTTAGCATATGAGTTAGATGGGGAAGCCATACCAATGCAGCCAAGTGCAATAGAGGCAACATTTTGCTTCAGCACAATGTCACCATGGGGTGCACACACACCATCACGGATGACCAAGCTTAGCATCAGCTTACCACCTTCACCATCAAAAGCATGTCAAAGAGTTTGTCTCATCATAAGTGACCGAGTGTTATTGATGTGTTGCATGCCTCGCTCAAGCCATGTTGTCTCACATGAGCACATGTGCATTGTAATGTAACGTCTTGTCAAGTGGAATTTCAAGTGTTGATAGTTGGATGTAACAACCATAGAGTACATGAAGAGTCATGAGGGTAGATGAACTATCACAAAGGGGAATGTCAAGGGTTGCCCCACCCTTTGCTATAAATAGAACCTCATAAATAGTTGTAAAGGATTTTGGTTAGCCAAGCTTCTGATAATACTATCTTCGAGAGAGCTTCAACAATATTGTAATGAGTCTTTGCTTCTCCACTATGCAGACCTAGTATATCTCTTTGAAGGAGTAGGCAGTTGTTGTTGTAACTTTCCGCTATTGGAACTAGGGGTTGGACATGGATGTATTGTATGACGGGAAATTACACTTCTTTATATAACAAGAGCCAACACATTTCATAGATATGTTGTATTATATTCCATGCTATTTGGTTTACTCTAAATGATATATGTATTGGTTTGCTTACGCATGCATGTATAACTATCTGTGTATGTATGTGTGAATATTTCTGAAATGTGTTGTTGGTTTAACCATCAATTTGGATTGTTTGTTTAACTTGCTTTCTAGCTTGTGATGCATCTTTGCTCGTGTGTTCCCTTCCAAGCTGCATAATATTACAGGTTTCCAAGCGGTGCAGTCACCTCACCCCCATGTGTTTGAACCTCTCATGCACCTTTCTTGGCTTGCTACAGTTGTCACACCCTTGCTATCTACGGAGACATCTTACTTTCCTCTATGCGAAATTGTGGTCAAGGCATTAACGCACAACCCATTGCTGGGACTCCTACACCAAACGGTCTGAGGTCTAATTGGGACTTCTTACTAGGTTTCGAACCTTCAACATTTTGAGGCTAGAAGGAGGGCCATATGACAAGTTGAGTCCTCACATCTATTTTAAATATCTACATATCTATCATGACTAATTATCGAGTTGCTCTTCCGAAGTGTATGTCTTATGGAAACAATTTCATTATCTCGGAAAAACTCTTGGATAACTTGTCTCATAAAACATATGATGGTGGAGGCCACATAGCCTTGGTTAGGCATGCGATCAACATTGTAGGCTCATGCAAAAAACCTAGATTCTTTGAAGAATACATGAGTTGTGCCCTGTTCATCTACATGCTTCAAGGGAACTTAACGCACTGGTGTGCCATGATACCAAAAAAATCTATTCATTCTCTTTCTCATTTGGTTGCATAGATAGACCATGATTTCAATCACTTCAACCATTAAGCACTCAACAAAGAAATTATGAAATTACGGAAAGCACCCAATGAATTTTTTGAACAATTTTACACGCACTTTTGTAATCTTACATATTGATTCCCTGAAGAGGATATTTATTGGGAATTTCTCGATGGGAGATTTGAGTATCTTCTTTACATATATGAAAATCTGCAATTCTTGAAATAACTTGAATCCTGCTCATACATCGGTGGTGGAACTGCACAATCAAGAGCATGCACAGTCATTGTCACAAGTGACTGTCCACCTTCACCTCATCAAATATATCCACGACTGCGGAGTGATGTGGGAGATCATGCATATACCTCTGTTGAACTGTCAGATTCTCCCACCTCACCTGCTCTTGATATCTGCGTAGATTTGGCTTACAACACTATTGGTTGTCACGTGGATTCGTACCCTCGACCTATGCCCTCGCATTCTGTTGATCCTCCGGATTGTACTCTCTTGTGCTCTTCCATTTCAGAATCCTCACCTATTGTGAACAAGAATCAAGTTGTCGACAGAGTTGGTGTTATGCAGCCAACCTGAGCCATCATTCATGATGAGTGTGTGTGGGAATCTAAAGGAGAGCTCATGGTGAAGGATTACTACCTTCCAGCCGCGCTACATCTGCTTCATCATGACATCCCTTGTGATTTTTCACTACTCATTTCCCATGTGAAAACCCCTTTCCGAATGTTTCTACTTCCGATCATTCACATGACACGTCGAATGTGAATCTAGCATCACATTGTGGAGAGGACACATCTTCCTTCAGAAATTCATCCAATCTTTCATCTATCATTTCTGAAAAACAAAGAGGGTGAACATATTTGCTTCTAAACTAACCCTGTGCCTAACTCATCAAATCATAAGGATGCCTAAAAACATCCTACTTTTTTGATCTTGGATGTCATGATCTCTATACTTCTTCATCTTCTCATGATGTTGATTTAATCGTTGTTAATCTATATAAGGCACTTGTCTACAATGATCTATCTCTCAATGAAGTTGAAACCCCGTAGACTATCAAGGCACTTCAGCTCGAGCTAATGGTTATGTTAGGCCCTTGTTGTCCTGAGGCTTGTTTCACTCCCAGTCAGGAAATTGTTGAAACACTCAAGGCTTCCCATCAATCTCTGCTTTGCATTGAATATCAACTAAACAACTAGATTTCATTTCCTCCACTCGAACTACATGACCCCATCGCTCATGCATTGGAGGAATCTTACACAGCAAGCACACATGCACAATGTAAGTGGTCTACTTCTCTCACGTTTGATTGCATGTCACAGTGAAGAGAATGCGTACACTCAACATATGCACATAGTGTAGCACAACACCATGGCTACTCCACAGAACTCATGTCAATCACTTTCACTCATTTTTGTTTTGTGGATCCTTTTAAACTCGGAGTGTGTTTATCTTCACTATTATATCTTTCTTGTTTGTTGGTCGCATAGTTGTATTGTTCGCGAACCATGGCTTCACCAACATGGGCTAACCAATGCATCAGTGGCTGCATTGGAAGAATCACTACACATGAGATGGCCCATGCACCATTAGCTTAGGAGTAGGAGTAGTGTTTTCTTTCAGTCTGTCTACTTGCATACTTGTTTGCCTACTTGCTTTGTTGGTTTGTTATATTGCTTTCTTGTTTTCTTACTCTCTTTTCTTTCGCTTTTAATTCTACTTCTGCTTTTATTTGTTGTTTCTTTTCCTATTTTGTTTGTAGGTTAGTTTCGAATGAAAGCATGTACGACTCTTCAAACAAGCTTGGTAAAGTATGAGAGGAGTTGTACGACTATCACCATTTGGTTATCTGTTGTTTGCTATC
This sequence comes from Pinus taeda, assembly GCA_000404065.3. NCBI lineage: Eukaryota > Viridiplantae > Streptophyta > Pinopsida > Pinales > Pinaceae > Pinus > Pinus taeda. The sequence goes on from APFE030551311.1 coordinate 8,532, forward strand.
TTATGGAAGAACATTTTGTCTTCAGTCCATGATACATCAATGGAAAATATGTATTGTTCGAAGTGAACCTTTGTGAAAACAAAATGCTTGCATGCTAACTAGTATCACCTACTCTAGTTGGTCTTCTTTGGGTTAATCCCTTTCAGCATAGTCAAATAGAGTAAGGTGAGGGGGAAAACCATAGCATGCACATTAGAGATATAATAAACTACTTCTTTGCAGGAACAACCTCTTATGCTCTCAATATGTTAGGATCCCTCTTTCGTCTCTGAAATGAATAAGTGTTATGCACAACTATCAAGATGAAAAACGGAAAAATGAAAAAGTGAAAAAAGTTTGAAAAAATGAAAATTGAAGAAGGAAAAATAAGAGAAAGGCTTCCTGTGCAGAGTAGTGATGCAAGTAACTCCACCGGGGTACTGACCAAGCTTGATGGTATTAGAGCCATGCTTGTATACCCATGCAACTCCATCAGGGGTATTGTCCAGGCCTACTGGCAGCGGAGGAGCACTAGAGATGAAACTAAGACTCTAACGACTATACTGCTTGTGCACTCATATACCCCTCAACCCCAAAAAAAATGTGTTGAATTGGCTTGGAATGTGTGTCAATCAACTAAGAGCGTGGTATATGCTACATCTTACAATCATGAAAGTGTGGAAACCAAGGAAAACTAAGAACTAAAAAATAATTCCGAAGATGTTAGACTTGTTTTTCATGAACAAAGACCATTCATAGATATGGAGTTCTACTAGTGTGTCGCCAAGTGTTATAGCGGCTACAACCACCCTCCAAAAATTTTCCTTAGCTTTGTTTTGGAGCCTCCCTACCATCATTCACAACAACATGTCTTGCTTCGTCAAGTACACAAGCTCCAGTGATTTTCTTGTAGAGAGACAGCTTGTCGATCAAACCTTGATGCATTTCCCTCATAGGTTGTTCAACCAGATTTGGTGCAGCAGCATGCTGAGTAGCTCCTTCAATCATTTGTGCAAATCTGGGGTGAAACCAATATTCCACCCAGAGATTACGCAATCCTAATTGTCAGCTTGTTGGGCCGCAGAATTGTGGAATTCTGCTGAGCAAGATTTACCTAGAAAATTGTGGAATCCTTCCCAGCCGAGCTCCTTAGCCCAGAATTTGTGCAAATCTGGGTAGTAGTTAGCTTCTCTACCCAAAAAATGTATAAATCGTTTGAGCAGCCAACCCAACTCCCTTCTAGAAATGCACATTTTCTCGCAGCCATTGAGAAGCCTCTTGCATGTGTAGTTGAGTTGACCAATTCCCTCCGAGACCAAGAAAAATTGGTTTGCATGCAAGGGATGCTTCTCCCAGGGTAGCATACAATGGCATGGCTTGATTCGGGTATCTACTTTTACCAGCTGGAGCTTGCATGCAAGGACCATCTCAGAAACCTCCCACCAAGTGTCGCTCTTCCTAGATTTGTGGCATGTGTGTCACATCTTCAATTTTACCAAAACTCATGAACCAGACACTCTAGAGCTCATTCCTAACATCAACCTTGCATCTATGTCATCACACATTGCATATAGGAGCTATCGGCACATTCAACTTAGTTGTTTTGGTGTAAGCTTGCTTTCCATGTCTTGTGTTGCATTTCTAGCTCTGCTTGTGTTTCACTTCATATGAATGTTGTCTATTTGATTTCATTGAGTACTTTCTGTCATTTTGATAAACTTCCTATGAATGTTGTCTATTTGATTTCAGTCAGCGCTTTCTGTCATTTTGATACATACTAGCTTGTACTGTCATTGTTTCAGTTTTCATTAACATCTCACTGTTGTCGCATGCATGAAATTGTTTTTCACGAATGGTTGCCGATTCGGCAACCTACCTCACCCACATGCATGTTGTTTTGTTTTATGAACCTGTTATTCACTATTTGCATGCATGATCATTTAGTTATGCTTACACTTAGTATCACCATGCATTCACTTTCACATTTGCTTTGAGTTGCTCGTCAGCGAGTCTGGGCAGCCTCAATGCGGACTCTGCCCACCAAGATTGCATTGCGTAAACCTATAAGGGAAGGCTCTATCTTCCTCTCTAGAAATGAAAATTTCTTCCCAAGAGTTGTTCTCCAAGCTTGCTTTGAAAAAATATGAGGAATAGTGACTGTTGGCCCAAAGAATTGCACAATGCAGTCACTCAACCTGCAACCATTACTAGCTAAGATTGTGCATTACGCAATTCGAGCAGTCAACAGTGAGACTAGACTATGCATTGTGTAGCTCCAGCAGTCAGTCAGCCTCCCAGTATCTCAGACTGTGACTTGTGCAGTTTTGACACTCAGTCTCCTGACCTCCATGCTGAAATTGCGTGACCTTTATGATTAGTCATACAAGTATGTTGCAAGTCAGTTCTGAAGTTCATTTTGGTTTTGGACTGATAGATTACTTCCCATGATTGTTTCCATGTCTCCATGTATCGTAGGTTTTCATCTACCTCTCAATATCATAGGTACAATGGTTTCCAGGGGAGTAGAATCAAAGACATTGTGTAGAGCACCCTTGGGGATGTAGTCGATCAAGTTCCTATGAGCTTGGCAACTCATGAAGATATCAAGCTATTCATAGGCAAGGACATCAAGATGTGATGGAAGCAACATCATAACAAGTAGCATCATGAACAACAGTTGAAGCCAACATACCGGATGCAATGAACACAAGAGGAAGGTTGTTGACAACACAGAGATGGAGAAAAGTTGTAAGCTTAAGCAAATCTACTTGTGGTGAAAGAAACCTTAGAGACTCGGGCTATGCGGTGATGACATGACATGAATATCACATGATGGTAGAAGAAAGAAACAGAGAAGGATTTGCATGTGTTGAAGCAATGACTCAAGGAAGAACATAAGCTACATAGACAAGTGAATGAGTTGCAGTAGGAACAAGAACAATAGCGGGTGCAACATGCACTCATGGATGAAACTGTGCCCGCAAAATTTAGAGTTCCATATCAGTAGTTGGCACAAAGCAGACATGGTGAGAAGTGTTATTGATCACATGCAAGTTAATTCAGCAACATGCATATCATTATGCACACGGATGTGATCCTATCCATTGAGCACACTCTCCAAGGTGAAGACAAGAAGCAAGTCCAACTGGAGCTGAACATACAGTTGATAGTTGATGCACATGGCCACCAACACACGCTGGAGGATCAACACGAAAAATATGTATCAGTTTGTTTATGGTTCATCCACACCCAGGAAGACCATGCACATGTTAGCAGATGAGTTGTATGGGGCACCATACCAATGCAGCCAAATGCGGCAAAGGCAAGAGTTCACTTCAGCAGGATGTCACCATGCGGTGCATGCACACCATCATGGATGACCAAGCTTGGCATCAACTCACCACCTTCACCATCACAACCATTTCAAAGAGTTGGTTTCATTATAAGAGACTGAGTGTCAGTGATGTTAGTGATGTCTCACATGGGTACATGTGCATGGTAATGTAACATCTTGTCAAGTGGAATTTCAAGTGTTGGTAGTTGGATGTAATAGCCATAGAGTAGTGTTGAGCCTCAAAACTACTCTTTCCCTAGCAACTCTTCTCATCCGTTTTATTTGTTTTTTCATGACAAAAATGCATTCTTATCATCAATGACGAGTATATATTTCCTTAAGGATGATATTTAGTGATTTACATGTTATAATTTTATGTTTTTCTATTTGAATAATTTTTTGTCTTTTAGCTACGGAACGTAGCCTATTCTGTAGCTAATCAGCTGTTCTGCAGCTACCTTCATGCTTCAACAGGTTACAGGTGTCAAACGAGGAAACCGACCACATGGGCATCTCTGGAATGGTCATGACATGGATCCTATCCTAGTCAACCAATCCAAATCAACAAAGAAACTAGCTCAAGACCACAGTCAAAGGTGGAGTCAAATGAAGAAACCCAAGAGAAATAGGACTCTATGTCCAATAGGACTCTGTGTCGATTCTTCGTGGCTATTTAATGAATGTGAAAACTTTTGTTGGAACATTTTCTTGAACCAGCCACTGGTGATAACTGTTTCACGCAACTACCTTGCAGACTCAAAGTCACTAGTAGCTGATCAATCCATTCACGTAAAACTATTGTAATACGTGGACCACTTGTAGCTAAATTTTCTCAAAGGACAATTAGGATTTTTCTCTAAATATCAGTTGTAAAGGACTCGAAAGGAGCTCAAATTTCCTCATGTATTAAGCACAAACTTATCGCTTTGTAATTTTGAAACTTATTTCCCTATTTTTAATATGAAGACCGTGTGTTTTATGGATATCTGAAAGAGTTTCTTGGATATTTATTAAAGCATGCATAACTTGATCAGTTGAAAAGGTCCCCTGTGCTGAATGAGGTTTTATTTCATTTTGTTTTGTCCTTTCTAGTGAAACTGCAAATTCATCACAATGTTCATAATCATTTTGGTACTAACCTCATTTATAATGCAACTTTTATCATTTTCTCACTAATGTGGAATAGCTTCTTTTAGTGCATAATAGTTTCTTTTTGCTTAATTTCTTTATAGCTTTTATCAGCAGTTAGAAGTTGAAATTCAGTAGTATAGTTTAGTTTATTTCATTTACTACTTTACTAGTGTTTCAATTTTCTAATAGACTGATTAGTGCCATTACTGTTCTTGTCATTTTATTACTAGTTTATTGACTCGTGGTGTTAATGAATTTTTCTGAAGAACCCTTCTAGTTGATATCTCATCTTAAACTAAGTGGTTGAATCCTTCATTCATGCAATGAGTCTTTTCAACATTCCTGCATTTATTTTCTCTTACAATAATGAAGTACGGAAATCCTCAAATGTCATCACAAGGAGATTTTCTTCCAAAATTAAGAGGCAGGGTAATTCAATATTTGATTTAGCTTTGTTTTTATGATAGATTAGACACTAGTTGCAATTTTACTTTTTTTTTTTTTTATCATGATTTGGAAAACTCTATTTTCATTTCTTTCTTAAATTTTGCTCTCATGTCTTCCTTAAGCTCTTTCGTTTCACATTTTTAGATTTTTAGTGGTATTTAAAGAAGTTAGATTTAAGATTTTGATAGTTACATTGTGCATTATTAGGGATTAGAGGACCCAAAAACCCCCAAAACAATAGAAAACATAAAAACAATGAAGTAAGAAGGATCATCTAGCACAAACAGTGCACTACACTTCATCAGTTTACGATACCTGGATTGATAATTTATGTAGAGAAATTTAGGAGACTAAATTGACCAAACATTTTGGCACTGTTACCGGGAAAGTGTAACTAGGTAGCCTTATCTCTTATATTCAATAATAAAATGACATGCATAGAGAAAGAGACTCTAGGGGTAGATTTATAGTTAGGGGCAGAAGTTCGATTCCTACAACACCATCCACTCCACTGAGAGAAAGAAAAGACACACCTCCATCCCAACCATAGGACTCCTAAAATTCCAAGGGTAGAAATCCAATCAGAAGAATCTCATACTTCTTTTACCAAGACTGTCGTAGGGGAGAGAAATTTCGAATCTCCAACAGAAAGAATAGTTTTTCTTACCTCCATAGGAGAGCCCATTATAGTTGAAGAATTAGGAGTACCTAGTGGAGAAGAAGAAGTAGAACGTCTCTCCCATAGTCCATTAATAGAAGAACCAGAGGAAGATGGAATAACCTTACAAGTTGA
>APFE030551319.1:17414-107434 GCA_000404065.3 Pinus taeda
CTGGGTGGGGACATCTCATCTCACTTCCCTCTTGCCTCCATGGGTTTGGGTTATCCTATTTGGCCACTCATCTGCTCACTGTCCTTTCATTACGACCTTCGATCATTTGACCCCAAATACTGCCAAATCCGTCCTGGTGCCGTCGATATGTTCAAGAGAAGTTGACCTCTGCATGTACAACCTCCCTCTGATACTTCACGCAAAATAGACTTGTCTCTACCCGTCTCGCGTCGATGATGTGGGAAACATTATGGCCCACCTTCGATAAAGGTCGCCTCCTGTTGACTTCAGTTCATTATCCAGGAGTGACCTAGAGACTCCCTTCAGGTACCTTGGGGCCTGCATGCCCTAACGGCAGGTTCTTCGTGTTCGACGTGAGGTTTTCATCATTGGCCTCCGATCGAATGATTCCGCGGGTGTTCGACATCGACTCATTCATTCGCATGCCGTGGATTGTACCTATAGTACCTTGAGGACCATCGTCATTATTGGTGGCCCCTGTCGCGTCTGTTAACAGCTTTCATCATTGGCTGGTAATCAGACGATGTTCAAGCATGTTCGACTTCGACACATATATTCACATGTTTGAGCTTGTACTTTGTTCGGATTTGGATGGAGCACAAGACCCTGGTTCTAGTTCATTGTGGACCAGGCTGCGATTTTGTGGGACATCATTACATGACTCATTGATGGATGGTTGCGACCATACCTGAGTTCTCTTAAGGATGGCTGCAACCATACCTCTTATCATTATGGTCTTCTCAGCTGGGTGGCTGCGTCCACACCATAGACCTTTTTCTATATGTCTTTTGGATGGCTGCACCCATGCCTAGACTACATGTAATTGAACTATCAGTTGTATCCGCCTGCAGTTTCTCTCCAGTGGTGTTCCAGTCCAGCAGTCTCGTAAAGCATTTCACCCCTCCCACTCTCTCGGGCTTCATGCTTTAGGGGGCATCTGTTACACAGTAAAATGTCACTGCCTTCATGCCAGTCTCCCCACTGTGTTGTGAAACCACATTCACCTAAGCCCATGCTCCCTGAAATGGATAAAAAACCCTCTTTGCCTAAGTTATTTGGATCATCGCGACTATTTATCAAATAACCGCGCTGACGGGCGGAGGCCAATGTATCTGCTGCGCTGCCAGCGCGGAAGAACACGTCTTTTCCACGCTGGTCCCATTTTTCGAACAGCGCACCCTCCGTTTGTCCTTTTCGCGCTGACCAGACCTCTTCTACACCGGTTTGCGATGTCAGCGCGACAGTTCACGGGTTTTCCGCGCTGATCCTGTTTGGGCGAATTTGTTCTAACAACCAGCCTTCCAGATCCCTCCAGAACTGGTTGTTAGCATTGTTGAGGTCGCCATCCTTTCTCTGGCATGTCTGTTCGACTGACCACCCCCTTCTCTTGGGGGAAAGCTCATCCTTTGCCTATTCATGGAGACTCCTTCTCCTTTATAAGCCTCCACCATTGCCATGAGCAGCTGGTTAGAGAGTTAGATAGTTTGGAACATATAGACTTTGTTGAAGGAATTCTTAGTGCATTTGAGTGTTGCTCTTTGTAGGCATTTAGTGTGTGGTGTGAGGATTGCTTTGAGCTAGAGAAGGTCATAAGCTAGTGGCCTTGTATGTGAGAGAGAGGCTTTGTGACTTGGGAGTTTGATCTAAAGGTGAATGCTTGGGAGACACGCTGGCTGGACCCTCTAGGGAAGGACGCAGCGTCAGGACATCGGTTGTCCCTTACTCTACTTTTTGTCAATAAAGATAGATGACTACTCTTATGGTTCCATTTACATGTGTTCAATGAATGGTTGATGTAAATTGTATCTTTCCTGACCGATACATAGTTGTTTTTATTAGATTTTACGCTCTTGTTTGCTCTCTTTTGCTTGTGCAGGTGTTCATCCGCAAGGATAGCGGGGAATTGTGATCGGCTGTAGCGAAGGAGCGAGAGGAACGTCTCTTCGACAAACAAGCGTTGGAATCCAAGTAAGTTAGTCTTACCTACTTGTTAAATGCAACTAGGAGCCTGCGGTGTAGCATTGTTCGATTGTTGCTAGACCCCTGTTGGGCTAGTAGGGATCGCCTCTATCCGTAGAGGGGATTTACCTATACAACACTGGGGAAGAAAGTATTTCATTCTATAAACTATAGATGGAGTCTGAAGATTAGCTAGGTAGCCTTCGAAATGCTTTTGCTTTGCATTAGCGAAAGTAGATAAAAGCTATTTCAATCAATCTCTAGTCTAGTTTATAAACTGAACATTTGATCTAAATGATCACCCCAGTACATGTATCAAGTTAGATCTGATTGTTGATGGTGAACAACGATTAGACACAGGAAGGCTGAAATCATTCACCTGGCGACTCTAGTGTCAAAGAATCCCAAGTTTCAGAATTTTTATGGCAACTCCACTCTTTAAGAACCAGTAGCCTGAAGGATATCTTGGTGAATTCATTGTTATCAAAATGGTTTCGTTGGATCGAGATATGCTCCCATGAGCCGAGATCAAATTCCAGGTTTTCCAAATAAAATTCCCAAGGTAGATTGGCAAAGGAATTTGCCTCTGTTAAAAGATGATAATAGGAATGATGATGCTTTACATCTGGTTAGATTTCACATACATATTTGCAAGTTGAAGGTTGATTTTCTTGAAGATTTCTTGATGAAGATATTCATGGCCACTCTGGAAGGTGAAGCCCGATCTTGGTATGAAAGTTTGCCACCTGCTTGTATTTAATGTTTGAAGGATTTTCATACCATGTTCTTTGAAAGGTATAAAGAATCTTATCCATCATTAAATTTAGTTCAGAATTGTTGCAAACATGCTTATAGTTTTATTGAAAGTCTTGAGAAAGTTTATGAAGACGATAACTTCATGGATGATGAGATCATGGAGGCTCTGTACGAAAATCCATTTCAGCAACATAAAGAGAACTTAGAGGATACTCATCAAGATGCTCATAAAACTTTGCAGTAGGATCCAAATCTTAGCACAATGGAAAATGATGAAAGAGAAGGTTTTATTTCAGATCTGTACAGAGAAGAAGACAACATACATGAAAGTCAAGTTTCAATTTCAGAATGCAATAAAGTCAAGATGACCAATTCAGATTTAGCTTCAGACCATGATGATGAAGAAGATTCAGATCGTGATAATGAGGAAATCATTGAAACCAACCACTTCGTTACACAATATCATAGTCAGTGTATCGTAGCTTCTTCTTTTCTTGAAGATGAAGGAATTTTGCATCTTGACAATCAACAAGAATTACATGAAATGAATCAGTAGTATTTGGAAAATATGTATACTCCTTCACTTGAAATTAATGAAGACAACCATTTTTTGATCAAAAGAAAATAGGAAGTATTATTTCCTTTGTCTAAAGATGAGATCAACTCCTAAAAGGTCAAGTTACATCTCAAGTCAATGTAGGTCTGCAGTGTGTACATGGTCAAGAAGGTGCTGGTGAAACTTCTTCTTCTTTTGAAAATGATGATAGTCTTGAAATCTGATTTATAGATCAACAAACAGATAATATTTTCTTTCATGAAGATGATAAGGCTGTCATGTTTGATAATCTTGAAGATTGTTTTCTGTTTAAGAATGACGTAGATCATGAAGTTGAGGAATATGAGCTTGAGAGAGACAATATGCCATAATTTCTCATGGACAAGGAATTTACAGCTAACACTCAGATGGCAGAAGCTTATACCTCTCTGTGCATTCGTATCACTCGGAAACCAGTTGTTCTTTCATATCAAAATGAAGGGAGTACTTGTATTCTTGCTGTTGGATCTCAAGACAAGCTAGTGCTTAAGGATTTTCAAGATCCCTTCAGCATTCTTTTGCAAGCACTAGAGAAGATGAATGTTGCCTGGTTTGTTAGCATAAGCCTTGGTTTCAGTTCTTATTGTGAGTTGCCTACATGCACATCGTTTTGCCTGCTCGAGGAAAATGAGAGCATAATTTCAGTATGTGGCCATCTGCTCGATTGGTTACATTGGAAGACTCACTACACATGATTGTACATATTTCATCAGTAGGCAGGTGGTTGTCATCATGATTTGAAGCTCTCAAATCTCGATGGTCTGCTGCCATTAAAAAGATTTGTAAATACTTGTTTCAGTTAAGTAAGTCTTGAGTCATATTTTTTTCGTTAGTTTTAAGTATCTAGTTTCAACTACTGAATGTCTAGTTTCAACTTTTGAGTGTCTTGTAGTCTTACTCATTTCAGTTATGAGTCTTGAGTCTTGAGTTTCGATGTTTCATTGTCAAGATATTAATTTTAGTTTGTCAAAGTTATTAACTCCATAGCCCAATGGATGGAGGCACTGTCTGCTTTCCCAGAGATCTATAGTTCTTGGCACCTCCAAGGAGCTACCATCCCCATTGGAGCCAATGTTAGTGTCAGTATCTTCATCCTTTTGTTGCATTGCATATTAGGTGTCCCGCTCAGTCAGCTGCATTCCATTAGGAGCATGGATCATCTGATGGTAGTGGCTTGTTGTACATTTTCCCTCATGTCCTTTACCTGCTAGCCCATTTCCATTCATCAAGATCATCTACAGTCACTTTTTGTCTTCGAATTTGCAAAAGTCATTTTTAGGGTTTCAGTTTCATTAGGTCTAGGGTTTCATCAAAAAGGTCTCCAAAATGTCTAATAACAGTCAGCAGGTGCATGAGGTGGTTAAATAAAGTTCTTGTGCTAATAAATTTCACTCAAAAATGTATTTTTCCTCAAAACTCTGTTTTGAGGAAAAACAGAGTATTTTAGGTTTTTGTTGTATAAATTCATGTAATTTCAGTTCTCTTGTATGTAAATTACTTCAGTGTAAACCCTGATCACCTTGCCAAGATTCACCAGCTCCATCCCTTGCAAGGCAAACAAAAAATCAAAACATAGGTCATTCAGTCCATCACAAGTTATAATAAAGTGAAAAAGCTCAAAACAAAATTCAAAATAAAGTCATTTTCAAAACATTGTAAAAGTGGTTTTGCAAACCAAAAATTTAAAGGCTCCTTATATATAAGTCTTCTCTTCAATTGAAAGGTTCATTGGCATTTCAAAAACAAACTTGAGCAAAGCAAAGTTGTGTTTGGGGGTGATAAAGAGAAAGTGGGAGAAATTTGCTAAAAAACAGAGGCACAACGCATTGGGTAACTGGCACGGCACACATAGAAGGCGCGATACATCGGGTAACTGGCATGGCACACATAGCAGGCGCGATGCACTGGGCTACAACCTTCAGTTCAAAATTGCACGAGCGCGACGCACACACTGGGCACGATGCATTGGGTTTGATGCGTGGTTCATACAGTCGGCAAGCCCAAAATCTTCACCAATTTGCTCCAAATCGCCTGAAACTTGTGGATCATCACTTGTTCAAGTAGGTTGAGCCTTTATCACTGCCTTTCATCCGAGTTTGGTGGTTTCTTTATGGTGATTGTTGCATGGTGATTGTTTAAAGAAATCAAACCCTATCTCTTGAAATTTCTCAAAAGAAATTGCTGCCTAGGGTTAGTATTGATTGTTTAGCCACCAAGTCCATCCTTCTATTTCCTCACCACTCCCTTACTCCATTTTCCCCTTGATTTCCCTATTCCATAAATTCACACTCCCCTAAATTCACTAATCCCATATCCCAAGTTCCTTTTCCCAAAGTCCCAAATACAAACTCCCAAACCCTAGTCCTATACCACAAGCTCCAAAATTACTCCCTAATTCCCTATTCTCTTAAATAAACCATACCCTAACAGTCCCTAAATCCCTCACTATTTTCTTCCTCCACATTCCCTCATATCACTGTTTCCCTTGGTGGCAAAAGTCAAAACACATCACAAAATCACCTATTTTTCATCAAAGCAGCTCCAAGACAGTTTATCCACTAGCAGATATGGCATTTGATCCTTCATATGATTATGAAGAGGAGACACACAGTGACTCACCTACAGAGGTACATGCACCCAGGAGGCCTCATAGAGGTGGCAAACATATTAGAGAAGAACCAACCTCTCTTGCTGAATTACAGGCCTGCCCTCTTGCCATCTCTTGTTTCCAACACCAGTCCTGCTATGAATTTTTTGAGAAGGTTGCTAGCATTCAGTTTCATCATGAGTTGGCTCGTTTGTTTGTATTGCATTTACATGATGGTCAAGCCACTCTAGCTGGTGTCACTTTCACATTAACACTAGAATCTATTTCACTAGCAACTGGTATTCCCAACATTGGAGAGCAATGGAAGAAGAGGCAGCAAATTGACAGGCAGCATTATGAACCATACATCAAACCTGGATTTTTGAGACAGCTCAAGAGAGTTTTTTCTTTTCGATACCTCAAAGATTCGTATGCTCCTTTAATGAAATTGATTATGAAGTATTTCAGCTGTGAGGGCCGGTTCTCCCGTTTGTATGCTTATCATATCCAGCTGTTGATGCATTTTACTAGAGTAAGGATGATGAACATCCCTTACTTCATGTGTCGAAATATTGAAAAGATGACCACTCTAGTACAACACAAGACTCCTCAGCAGCAGTTCAATAGTATATATCATTTTGCTCTCATAAAAATTGTGGTCATCCATCAGCTTGGCTTGTAGGGAATCACTTGGGAGGACTTCATTTCTCGTGAGTTTTTTAGAGCTCCTCAGGGACCTTCAAAGGCTTTGCATGAGATAGGTGGACCTTCTTATCAGCATGAGGGTCATGAGACATAGACTGCTAGTATGTCGGTGTTCATCACTTATCAGAAAGGCACTAGACGCTTGTTCGCAGCAGCCAAGCGAGTATTATCTCCATCCGGAATGGAAGGGGTCTCACTTCTGTCATCAGAACCACAGGTTCAATACAAAGGCAAGAGGCCATTATAGGATGAGGGGCGTTCAGGTGAGCGGGACTTTATTCTCATTGAGGATGATGATACAGATATAGGCCCACAAGGCACAAATCTCAAAGAAATCAACCAGGAGCAGCAGGAAAACATCAAAGCCTTGTACCTTAACTTGGAGAGGGCTAAGTGGATTATAAAATATTTGGAGCAAAGGAATAAGCAGCTTGAAGAACAATAGGTGATCATGGAGTTGCAAAACACTCGGGAGAATCACCAAGCTGCCCAAAGGAGGAGGGTGGAGTTCACTTCACTAGAGCAAGAGATCAATGTTGATCGGGAGTCTTGGCTTGAAAGAGTCAATATCCAATTAGAGAGATTATTGGAGAAGGCCAGCAAGGAGAAAGACTTGTTGAGACACATGGATTTTCATTACATGGTGAGGAACAAAGTTTGCAAGGTGAGAATCAGGAGCTTAAAGGCAAAATTAAAGAGAGCATCAAAGAGACGAAAGGAGCATGATCGACTTCAAATATTGGCTGAGGCTTCCTTGTCCCAACAACATGATTGATGGAGAAGACTTGAAATTTGGGGCATTTTTTGCATTTTTGAAATTTTTGGCACAAAAAACAGGATTTTCTGCCCTATGCGCCGCGTCACGTGGCACTCGCTTTTGCTAGGAGCCTACAAAGCACAAAAACTTAGCATTTTTTGATTTGGCATGGAAAAATATAATTTCCTACCCATGGCCAAGAAATTTGGACAGGTTTTGAGCCTTCAAAAGATTCAAAAACACTCAAAAAATGACCTTACTGCCGTATTTTGACACACAGGAAGTAGTCTTGGGAGATTTGATTTTTGACAGGCCAAATGAAGGCCAAATGGAAAATGTCCACTTGGTTTGGAACGGAGACATGTATACCTTTCCAACAAGCACACTTGGAGCTATTTTGGACACCAGGAAGGCCTCCAACGTGGGTCCAAATAGGCGCTACACATAGAGAATCAGGCGCGGCGCATAGAGGAAATTTTGCCAGTTTGACCAAATATTGCTATGTTTTTTGCCTAGCTTTGGCTAGTTTGACTTTTTCACTTTCTTAATTTCAAATTTGTTATGTAATTTCATGTACATTGATGGATCATGATGTAAATATGTCAAATTTTCACTTTTGTAGGTAGATTCATCAGTTAAAAACTTGTTTGAAACTGAATGAATCAGTTCCCTTGTTTCTAGAGGCATGTTGTTCCACTACCTGATTTGTAGTTCTCAGTTTAGAATTAGTTGGAACAGCTCCTAAACATGTGAGCTTGACCCCTAGAGGCTAGGATGAGCTATGGTTTGTCTATATTATGTATTTTTTCATTCATTAGCATGGTTGGACTCTTGAGAAAGCAAGGAGCTTCATTGTACACTCATATCAACATTTTGGCTAAGGAATTGAGACCAGGGTTTGCAGGACTCTTTGGGATTCCTGTGGCATTTTGTTTTGGTACAATGATTTCTTATGTATTTGTGAATTTTCTTATGTATTATGTATGTCATTTTCCCTCTTATTTCCTCTCAGCTAAATCAAACAAGAGTGTAAATAGAATACATTGAAACTGCAGTGCTCTACTTGAAGTTTGCTTTAGTTTCTTGGTGTTTTCAACTGTTTGGAGAGGATCCATGGCTTCTCTTGCCCTCTTCAACTCCTCCACTGTCTAAACCATCCATCTCATTTGATTTAAAGTGCCAAATACATTTTCCTACCTTTCCCCATTGAGCCCTCTGCAAGACTGAGCCTCATTCCCTGCACCCAAAATTTTCTTTTCCATTAGAGCCCGCAAACACAAAATTTTATTCAATCAAACTCCTTTACATATATACCTAACCTAATATTAGTAATCAAATCAGTCATCTCAAGCCTTTAGTGATCATAATTAGATGAGATTGACCCGGAGAGAGCCCTCTCCTGACCTGGTAGTGCTAGCTACCAGGTTGAGCGTGGTTTGATGTTGGTCTTGGATGCTACCTTTTTCAGCTTGAGGTAAATCTAGGCACTAACAGACCCTGATATTGTAAGTTTCCTGACATCAGAAGGATCTTATAGTAATCAGATAATTGATGAAGACCAACATGACAAGCAGTTACAACAAGAGAGCACGAATAATGACATACCAAAATTTGTAGTCAAGTTGGAAGAGCTATATGACTTGAAAGATAGATTTAAAAGGTCTACCAATTCAAAACTTCAAAGTTCAACTCTGAACTATGAATTAGTAAATCTAGGAATGGATACCAAGCCACAAAACATCAACCTAGGTCTTGGCCTAACCCCAGAAGAAAAATTAGCCTTTCTCCGACTCCTGAAACAGCATAAAAGTATATTTCCCTGGAATTACGATGACCTTAAGACTTACAACACTTCAATCATTCAGCATACTATCCCGATGATAGCTGATGAAAAACTTGTCCAGCAAAAGTTGAGGAAGATCCATCCTAATCTAGAAAGTTAGAATCCGAGCTCAATAAATTATTGAATTCCAAAATTATTTTTCCCGTTTGACACTCTATATGGGTTTCCAATTTGGTTCTAGTCAGAAAGAAAAATGGAGACATTAGAATTTGTATTGACTTTCAGAATCTTAACAAAGCTTGCTGAAAGGATAATTTTCCCTTGCCTCTTATGGAACAAATATTGCAAGTGGTTGCAGGATCAAAATTAATGTCCTTTTTAAATGGTTTCTCCGGCTACAACCAAGTTTTGGTCCATCCTGAGGATCAGCTAAGAACCACATTCAGAACCAAATGGGGTACTTATGCATATCAAAAGATGCCTTTTGGGCTGATTAAAACTGACACCACATTTCAAAGGGCCATGGATATCACATTTAAGGGATTAGTAAACAAATCAGCGGTGATTTACTTGGATGAAATAACAATATATTCTAAAAAACGTGGTAATCACCTAAGATATTTAAAGCAGATCTTCCAACATTGTCAAAGGTATGGGATTTCACTTAATCGAAAAAATTCATTTTTTGCATTAATTGAAAGAAAACTTCTTAGATTTATAGTGTCAAAATCTGGAATCCATATTGATCCAAATAGAATTAAGGAAATTTCCGAAATATCCTTATCACGTTGAGAAACAAGCTTCTGTTGTTTTCAAAGAGATCAAATATTTTAGACCCTTTCTTCTTAAGACCCATACAAAGATATTAGTGCCATTTCCAGGAGTAAGAAATCTCTTAGTGCAGAAAGATGTGGGTTAAAAGAGAGAAAATTGGATCACTGCCCTATAAGAATACGACTCTTGACATCAAGCCAACAAATATTGTAAAAGGTCAAGGCTTTTGCAAGATGTTGGTTGGAGCATCGCTTATTTCTGAAATACCATCTCCAAATCAAGAGGTACAAATGTATGAGGTAATCCTCAATGATATTGATGAGATATGCTGATATCATGTTTTATTTTAAAAATGGATATGCTCCTTCAAATCTGAACTATATAAAGAAAAGAGCCCTAAGATTGAAAGCCAAGCAGTATCAACTCGTAAATGATGTGCTTTTTAAGATGGATTATGATTCTGTTCTTCTACGATGTCTTGAGAAATCTAAAGCTGAAAAAGTATTGCAAGAACTCCATGATGGACCAGTAGGTAGACATTATGCACGAGATGCAACAACACATAAAATTTTGCGCGCATGATACTATTGGCCTACACTATTTAAAGATGCACATAACTATGTAAGGAAATGTCAAGTTCATCAAACTGTTGATGGAAGACAGAAAAACCATCATTGCCATTGCAGCTAGTCAATATCGATCAACCATTTGACTAATGGGGATTGGATATAATAGGTGAGATCATTCCTCACTCTTCTAAACAACATATGTACATCCTTACAGCTACAGATTATTTTACTAAATGGGTAGAGGCAATTCCTCTCAAGATAGCTAATGTTGAACATATCATCGATTTCATAGATCAGTTCATAATTACCATGTTTGGTTTACCTTCTGCTTTAATGTTTAACAATGCATCATATTTTTCTGGTAATGCTATGATTGAATTTGCACTTAAAAGAGGTTTTAAGATTAACTATTCTGCCAATTATTACCCACAAGGGAACGGGTTGGCTGAATCAACAAATAAAAACTTAATCAGAATCATTATGCGAACTATTGATCAAAATCATAAAAATTGGCACAAATCTTTGATGTATGCTCTATGGGTAGACCGAATAACTCAAAAGGCTTCCATTGACACTTCTCCCTTTAATTTAGTCTATGGGAAAGAAGTAGTTCTCCCAACTCATCTAACACTTACTTCTTTAGCCTTAGTTCAATTTAGTAAGGAAACACAGTCTTCATCCTTACAACTAAGACAACTACAGATCCTTAAGCTAGAAGAGCAACGAGAAAAAGCTAAAATTATGCATGCTCATCATTAAGCATTAGTAAAGGCTTCCTTCGATTCAAACATGGTATCTAGGAAGGATTTTCAAATTGGAGATTTAGTATTAAAATGGGATAAGGCTCACGAAGAAAAAGGCAAACATTCTAAATTCCAACGAATGTGGCTTGGACCATTTCAAATTGTTGAAGTTATAGGTCCATCGAATTTCATGTTGCAAGATTTAGCAAGGAAAAGAGAATATTTACTTGTTAATGGGTAGATCCTTAAAAAATACTTTCCATAGAAGATTACCTCTTCTATTTTTGTAAATTATTGTTTATAGCTTTATTTTGATAATAAAACAGGTTGTAAATGGTTACCTTTGGATTTTACAAAAAAGATAGGTGTTTCTTTTAAATTTTGTTTTTTCACTTGTATAACTAGAATTGATTTGGAAAATTAATCATTATTATTGAAAGATACAGTCAAATGCTACAAGCTTGAAAATTTACTAGTTTCAACCTTACGAATTTTGATAAAAAACAACCTTTAGTGGGAATTTGTTCTATATCAGTCATGAAAAGCATCAGTAACAAAACTAAGGTTCTCTGTAGAAAAGTTGTCTTCAAAAACTCTATAATTGTTGTCCAGAGCTATCCTTAAGGAACCAATGACTTCCTCCTCACCTAGGAAATTACAAGTTTCATGGATTAATCCAATGATACACTATAGGCTTAAAGAATAAGAGGTCTCATCACGAGCCAACTTATCATGATCATAGAGATTATAACTTGTTGACATTGCCAAAACTGCATACCAAAACAGGGAAATGACTCAAGATTGTTGAAATCAAAAGACAAGGGGTCTCACCACGAGCCAGTTTGTTTAGCAAAGTTATAAATCAAGTGAATGGCACTGTCATAATTTGGCTACCAGACCAAGACATTGTTCTTTAAGAACTAAAAGAAAACAAAAGCAATAAGTGTGGATATGGATCTATCTTTGACAATTGTATACTTCTCGAAGTAGGATACAGGATCATTGTTGGGTAACAGGTAACACTGTCGAGGCTATGAATGCCTGCTGGCAGTGGAGGCTCTACCTACGAAAAATGAGCATACTTAAAACTGATCTACAGAGATGTCTTTGTTTTTATCTTTATAAACAAAATAGTGGCTGACGTAAATACAATGACTAGCTTTGGGAAGAAAATAATCAGAATTAACATGGAAGAAACAAACTACCATTAATGGCTAAAAGCACGATGCACTTTATATTTCTATAATAAGGTTTGATTTTCCAGAGAACTTTTCTATTTTGGAAGTTTTAGAAAATTCAAAATATAATCATAGATAACTAACTGGTTCTTCCTAGTGAATGTCCAATTATTGTGGCCTACAACAACCCCCCTTTTATTTAGTATTAGTAATAAAACTAAATAAATGGGGACCCTTCTAAAAAATAAAAAACTAGCACTTAGAATTCCCTTCGAATAAAAAACACTATCATAAACTTAGGAAAAACATCCGCAAAACCAAAAATCTTAAAGTTTTATGATAAGTTTCAAATAAAATCATTCTCCTAACAATAAACATCACATTGCAAAAGGGTAATGGAGTATATCATATAAACAAATTTTTGAAATTGTGAAAACACGATGATGCAGATTGCATGCCTTACAGATTCATCACACATCGCAGATGTCATATGTTGCAAGCACCACGTAAGATAAAAAATCTTGATCCTGCGATATGCGATAAAGCATCTCGGAAATCACATCTCACAGTCGCATAGAGAAATAAATGATTGATAACAAAAAGGATTAGCGATATGGCGATCTACGATATTGCGAAGCAAATTGGAAAATCGCTTTATCGCAGATCAACAGGGCTCATTGTTCAATGAAATATTTCTCATAATCTGATATCGATTTATGGGCATTAATGTAAACTTATTGGATTATTGATGATCATTTATGAGAAAATATGTAGATCTGATCGAAAGGTTGTTTCACGTAGGGTTATATATTTGATATGATTTCGAAATCAAGAGCTTTCTCGTCACCTTATCACTTACCATTATTCTTTCCTTACTTGTAAATTTGCAAGAGTGGCAAGCAAAATAATATACAGAGTAGTGTACAGAACGTAATGGGGAAGAAGGGAAAGGCTCTAGTTGTTGAGAAAACAGAGATGACACCCTTATTCATAGACACCACCTGTACTAGAGAAGCTGACATATCCACTTGGAAAGGCATGTATAGTCTGTTGGAGGAAGAAAACCCCAGAGTTATGGAAGTTACAGTTACAACATACACCCGTGACTCATATGAAGCATTGCTTACTGAACTTGCATTCTCATTCTTGCACCGCATAGCAGCAAGGCCTAAAATATTTCCCTATACAGACATGGTCAAGTGGGTATTGGACAATGCTACTATAATAGACAGGAAATTCAAGTCTCAGAGCCAAGAGCTTATTGGGTCATTCACCCCACAAGATTTAAGCTAATGCATCATTTACTAGAGCCGTAGGCAAGCTACAACAAGCAGTTCGTGGAGAAGTTCGCCAAGGAAAATGAAGATTTGGTGGAGTGCACCAAGAACTGGTTGGCAAAGGAAGAACCATTGAAAAAGGAAAAACATGGTATGTACAATACTGTTTCCCTCTCCTCCCCATATTATTTTGCTGCTGCTATGCTATGTAGGCTATTTGGAAGGCCCGACATCAACAAGTTTTCATTTGAGTGGCTACCCCTATTAAATGCGGCCACTAAAGCCACTATTATGGATTGGGCCCAGATATTGTCTGATAATTAGCCTCAGCTATTTGGAACTACCGGTCTAAAAGAACTCCCTCTCAGAGGATTTATCCTCCTTCCTTTTTAGCTGCTTATGTCGTGGATGCAATTTGTTCTGTTTCTAGATTTCCTCTAATGCGTTGGAAGTGGACTATACAGAATCCTTTGCCCATTCACATCTACCATAAGGAATTGTGGGATTCCAAGTTTATCCCATATTTTTACAGAATTTGTCATGGAGTTATGTTACCTCTTCACAGAATGTTGCATAATAAAGATGCCCCAAGATTTTCCCCCGAAGCTGAAGTTGATATTCTCCCTATCGGAAGATGGTTTGGAGAAGATTTTTTCACTTACATCAGAGTATTTGGAAGCATTTCTTCCCCTCATGTGCTACCCTTGTATATTCCTAATAAGTTATTGGCATGTGAAACCGCCTACCAGACCTGCGGGGTCGGAGGAATGAGCAAAGAATTGAAAGACAAGAAGAAGGCCATCTGATCACAATTCCCTGTGGCCTGCGGGGCCTTTTCGCTGTTTGATTTAGGTCATGCTTTCAGAGAAGTAGACAACATGCTGAGTCTACAACTGTTTTAATTCCTAGGGAGACAATTCGATCCCTTTGATGTAATTAAGAATCTTACTATGGCTGTCAAAATAAAGGTATTCACTAAAGAAGATGATATCTTTGATGACATATTCCAGCAGAAGAACACACTGAAAGACATTTTTCACATAACCCAAATTCAATTTGGCCCAGTGAAATTCCAAGAATTTAAACTCTACAGAGAGAGGAGATTAGCAAACATCCCCTTGGACAAGTTGAACTTAGAACCAATAAGGGATCCAACTCCCAACATTATTTTAAGTGGAAGCTTGGGCACAGACAAGTCCAGATCTAAGTCTGGAGAAGAATCACCAGAACGCTCTAAATGGTCTGAGAGTGACCATAATAAAAGTGAAGGGTCAGTCAGGGATACTGCCCAATCTAAAGAGCACCCAGAGCAACAAGTTTTGTCGACACCACAAGTGAAGGTTCCTGCTCCCCTCATCCAGCCACCAAAGCCAGTGAGAACTGAGTTGGATAAAGAGTGGGAAACATTTAACGAATTGATCAATACCGAGGAGAAGAACATGAAGACACCTGAGAATATAGTGCAGATAATGACATATATGGTCATTGAAACAATCAACAATGCTATAGAAACATAGCATATTCCCATGGCCCCATCATCTAAAATCATGCTGAATATAGAGGAGATTCCTCGTCTAGATGTATTTTATAGTTTGCAACACAAAGCAGTGGTAATAAGACAAATAAAGAAACGAAAATTAGATAGTGTGCTCTCACTTGAGGCAAAGCGGCTAGATGTCCTTTGGCGAGACCCTACCACTGATCCTACAGAAAATTTGACTAAGTTATCCTAGATAGCAGGAGCCTATTCTTATGCTACTATCAATAAAGCGTTTGAGGTACAACTATTGCTTAAGGATAGAGAGGAAAATATCCTAGTTTTTCAACAACAGTTATAGCAAGCTAGCGCCAACCGAGAAGTGGAAGAGAAATTAGAAAAATTACAATAGATGCAGCTGGGGTATCAGAGCAATTTGGCCGAAAAGGAACATCAATTACAGGCCATGTTAGAAATGCATAAAGACGACCCCAAAGTCACAAAATTTGTCTCAGAAGCCCTTGCCTTGAATTACCATCTCTTACAATAGCAAGGGGCACTCTGCCAAAGAATATCGTAATGAAGCTCCCATTGTGAGATGAGAGATAAAATTACAAGTCAAGTCGTGGACTTGTGGCTCAATTATGATTTAATTGATAAGAAAATTTCTGATTATTTGATTTGGCAGGAATCGGAGGAAGGGAAGAAAGTAGGCTTGCTCAAAATCAATGAATGCCACAAACAAATGTTGTTCAATAAGTGGAATGCACAGATTAAAAAGGTAGAATAGGCAGTGGAAGAAGCAGTGACAACGACGAGCAATGTCATTGACCGTGTCAATCGAAATCTGCATAGAGCAAACCTGATATTAGAAACCGCTCTGGGATTTCTCCCAAAGGCACAACAACTGCAGACAAATTGGAGACAAAAAGCTGAAGAAAAGGTAGAGTCAATTAAGAAGTTAACCATGTTGAATTGGGACACTTACTAGCAGTCCTTAGTTAAACCACACAGTCAATGCATGACTCTGAAATGCCTTACAAATTCTACCGAAAAAATAGCGCCAGCACTTGCCAATTCTATTTTCGCAAGATAACTAAAATTGGAATTTAGTCAACTGACGCCCCTGAAGCTGAGTCTGAATGCTTGCAATCTCAGAGAACAGATGCATAATTAATTTTCAAATACGGTTTTAGTTTTATTTTGAATTATTTTCGCCTTAGATGAGGACGGTCATTTAAACCTCCTCCTATATTTTTGTAATAAAATATTTTTAGTCTTTAGTTAGTAGTATTTTAACCCCTCTCATGCATTTAGAGAGGGGTCTAGAAATTTGCCAAAAACATTTCTTCAGAACATGCACTTCTGCACCCTCTGAGGAGGTTTTGATGAATGAATGGAACGAGATTTATTGATATCTGTGTTTAATTCTGCTACTGAAATGCATTTCTGTATTCTTGGTAGATATTAGATTAGGAGAAGATAAATCTATATTGCTGAAGTTCATGAGTAGGACTTGTTATCAATGGTATTTTTATCTCTTAATTATTTCTGCTTATGTGTCAAGTAATATGTTATGTTCAGTGGTTTATATATGAAAGCTTGAATGTTTGAGTTATTATTTGACACTTTGGTATGGTGGTGACTATTCTGTTTATGCTTAAATGTATGAATAACTTATTATGCGATATGCTTCTCACAATTGTTTTGTCTAATTTCTTATACGAAACAATTCATTTTTAATGAATTCATTTCTTGTAGCAATTGAATTATCTCTATTACTGATTGCTGTTAGAAATTATTTTAGATCGCATAAGTGAAAAGATAATTCCCGGGATAGTTTTAGAATTAGATGTTTCCATTTATTAGAATAATATTGCATGTTTTAGATTATATTTAGATTAAAAGCATTCTAGGTAGAAATGTTTTAGAAAGGAAAACATCAATTCTTATCATCATCACAAACAAATTGGGAAACTGGTCCCATTATCCCCAGTCAGACCCACCATCCCAAATGGAAAATGAGCTGCTTTGAAGGTCTGGACTAGGTGGGTACCCCCTTGTTGTAGACCCAATTTTCTGGGCTTCAATAGTACCTTAGAGCTTGCATGCCTTAATGGAAATTTCTTTGCATCTGATGGCAGGTTTCCATCATTGTCCTCCGATCGAGTGATTCCATGAGTGTTCAAATTCAACTTCTTTTTCACATTCACAGATTGCACTTTCATACCTTGAGAGCCATTGTCATTATTGGTGGTTTCTCTCGTGCCTGTTAACAATCCACATCATTGGCTAGTAATCAAGTGATTTTCTAGCATGTTCGACTTCGAAACATTCATTCGCATGATAGAATTTCTACTTTTATCGGGTTGGGATGCAGTGCAAGACCCTAATTCTTGTTTGATATGACTCAGACTATGTGGAATTATGTATTATTAATGATTTTACACATATTTTTGCTATACAAATGGTCGTGACCATACCGTGGGACTTTACATTTATGATGATCCTTTTATCTGGATGGTTGCGTCCATACCTTGGATCTTAGATTTACAAATGATCATTTTCATTTGGATGGTTGCGATCATACCATGGATCCTTTCACAGTCCTTATTATCTGGATGGTTGCGTCCATGCCATGGATTCATGTTTTCATATCAGATATGTATGTGTATATGCATCCTTGATTTGAAGGTCTCCTGACAGTGTTTGTTCTTTTTCTTGCAAAATATCATAAAGCATCTCATCCATGACTTCCTATTCTACCTTCGTGCTATAGGGGGCATTTGTTACACAATATTTTGTCACACCTCTTGCACTTACCTGTGACATACCTCGAAGTGACCGAAACATGACCATCATGCAGTGTACTCATTTAGATATGTAAATCAGATCCTCCCTAAAACACTAATTGGAAATTTATTGAGCTTCCCCTAAAGGAAATGGCTCTAAAAAACTAATATTAGAATCATTGCTCTTATGATACTAAAAACGTGATGGTCGCTACTTGGACTATACTAGCCCCATGATGCCATCGCTCTATTTTCTTGGATACCGCGATGATCCCTAAAAGGAAATTTTCCCAGAGAGAACAAGAAGCTTCGTGATCTAGAAGCTTCCAGAGTGAAGAGTTGGAGGTTATTTGGCATGGTTGAGGTCGCGTTCTCTCAACTTGGCCTTTTGTTCTTATCCCTATGAGTTACCTCCTTGAGATGAGGGCCTTCTCCTATCTTTGAAGAGGTCCTAAATCCCTTTCCCTGCCTATATATTCATCCTCTCCCATTCCCAAATGGTTGGTCTTTGGCTATTTGCACCCTTATGCTAGGATTGTCACTACATGCTACTCATTTGGCTTAGAGAAGGAGTGCTTGGAGAGCTTAAGACTTGACTTGGACTTTCATTCAAGGAGAGCCTATTGACATCAAGGCTTGGTTGTATGCTTCCTCCTTTATTCTATTAATATAAAAGTTTTGTTTCATTTTCCATAAATGTGTATGCTTATGTATCATTTATCTTGACGCTCCTTGATCTATTAAGTAGGTTACTTTTTATTATGTTATTTGTATTTTCATGCCCTGATGTGCCTTGATCTCTTGTGAAGGTGTTTAAACGCCATGAGTAGTAGGACAAAGCCCACAAAGCAAGTGATTCAAGGTCTTCAACAAAGGAAGACGTGATAGCATCCGAATGAGTTAGGTCATCTCCTTCATCTCTTATTTCTATTGCAACTTAGGAAAGTATCCAGTAGATTGTCACATAGATTTCTAGCCCCACTCATTGGGCTAGAGGAATCATCTCTATCCACAGAGAGGGTTTCCTAAACAATAGGCCATATAAATCCATCCTTCTTCAAATAAATTTTTGTTATTATGCCCATACAACCTACAACACATAGCCATGAGATATTAATCCACCTTCCATAACGACTTTGTTCTATAAATTCCTTCAGGATTCTAGCAAAAATTTCATGGTTCTTTCCACCATGACTTGAGAACATCCTTTGTAACACACCGAGAAAAACATGCTTCATAGAAATTTGAATTCAACTATTCCTTTGGACTTGGCATCTTGTAATAAGAGTGAAGATCATGGGATTGATATGTAGTGATCTCTCACCCACTTCCACCACATATGATCATATTCTTGGAGTCCATATGCTATAATATCCATCCTATCACTTTTGCATAAGGTAAAGCTAGACACTTGCTAGCAATCATGTGGAACTCTAGGAACTCTTTCTCAATAATATTTTTGCATATCATTTTCCATGTTACGGTGGTGGACTTTGTATCTAGCAGAATGGGTATCTGGCTCCTAGGCTATCCACGACACCTTCAATACTAATTTCATTAGCCTCCCTTGTTGTCCCTTTGTATGTGGCTAGAGGCATAGTGTTGGTGGAAGATGAAAAAATGATATGTTTTAGATTTACAGTACCTGGGTATTGAAATTCACTCATGGAAAACACATAATCAGATCCAAAAAACCACCTATTCTATCTTGTTTATTAATGCAAAAAGAAAACACTTAGAGGGAACAATGTACTAGTTCTAAGCACAATATTGTGATTTTTAGGCAAGGTAACATTACTAGCCATTGGAAGTGTGCTCTGCGCTAATGTTGAAAGACAGACTTGTTTTGAGCATAGGTCACATCAGTAAGAGACTGTGACTAAAGTAGATACTAATAATGTGAAGTATGCTCATGATGGAAGAGAGGATATTTGTAGGGTGCATGTCACATGAACAAGAGGAAGTAAATGCATGCTTAGGTCTTAAATATTCACAATGTGCTCTTACTAGCAGAGAGACTCCCTCTTGAGTGTAGGTCACATTAGTAGTGAGTAATGGGTTGCATGTTTTCAACTAGTGTGCAATGTGTTATGTGAGAGAGATAAACCCTTTGATGAGTTCATGTTGCATATATAAGGAGTAGGGTTTGAGAGCTTACTACTTGGAAGAACGTAACACATTGGTGAAGATATTACAGAGGTTGAAGCTAGTTCAATACATGGAAACAAATATTTTCTCAAAAATTGCCTAAGTGTTGAATGAGAGCAAGAAAAGAGAAGCATAAGAATGAAAAGGTTTTCATGCGCCTATCTATATATACACACACACACACACACACAACCATAATCATGACTCGAATGTGAAAGGTCTAATAATACAAAGAGACACTAAAAATGGAAATGAGAAAGAGAAGTGACACATGTAAGAGCTAAAATAAACAAAAGTGATACATGCAAAAGTAAAAGCAAGCAAAGTGACAGTTGAGAAACTTGCCCAGAAGATGGTGCATTTGCAACCAAGAGTAAGAGAATGTTCCTTGTGCTCAAATAATTCATAGAGCTCTATTGGGCCTAAGAATTATCATTAAAATATATCCACTTTCACTCCATTCAATGCCCACTTTCTCTCCATTCACACATTTTCTCACCTCTATTCCACCACCATGTCATCACATTAGCTTCACCTTCATCATTATATGGGTTATCCTTGTATTTTCCAAAACATTATTAATTCTTAGTATTTTTAAGTGAATTTGTGGTTAAACTTTAGAAAATAATATCCATATACTTATGCCTAACAATTAGAATGAGTTGTTGGAAATAATACTGAGAGGGGGGGTGAATCAGTATTATGAAGTCAAATATTCCTTTTTCAAAACAAATTGCATACGCTACTTCAGTTAGTTAAACCTGCGTATATACGCAACTATGCAAAAGGAAACCTACGTATACAAAGCAAACTTTTTAATTTACTTTATCTTTCTGATGATGATTGTTAATCTGTGATGTAGAATCAAATAACTAGTAACTAAAGACAGTAAAACAGAGCAGAAAGACAATTACACACAAGAACACAAGATATAAGGTGGAAACCCAATGTGGGTGAAAACCACCTGCTGCAATTCGTCTCTATCTTTCTTTAATTAGAAACTTATTTTACAATGTACTGGTGCAGTCCTTTACCAGTACCAGGGCTGCACCTTGCAGAGAGCTAAACCTCTCTCGTTCTCTAGCTTTCTCCTGGAAGGGAGCTACAACCCCTTTACTCTGAGTTTACTAGCCGAAGATACTAGACGTAGATGCTGGCCTACAGAAGGCCTAACAAACCTTCTCTTTCTTCCAGGGACCACGTTTCATAAATTTTCAGACTGGATCCATGAACATCAATCAATCATCAAGAATTTCTCCATCAACCAATCTCCTTTTCACTAATTAGATCTAAATCAAGTAGATACTTCTCTGACAGCTGTACCCAAAACACAGTACCAGAAACCACACACCAGAAAACAGA
Source organism: Pinus taeda (assembly GCA_000404065.3). Classification (NCBI taxonomy): domain Eukaryota; kingdom Viridiplantae; phylum Streptophyta; class Pinopsida; order Pinales; family Pinaceae; genus Pinus; species Pinus taeda. The sequence goes on from APFE030551319.1 coordinate 38,898, forward strand.
ACCCAGAACACAACAACAATAGACAGAAGCAGCTAGATCACAACTTAGAGTATATACGCTATTTCAACAGCCTGAAACTAGCGTTCCTACGCTTCTGCGTATGGAACAACCTGCGTATACGCTTCTTTACTTCACAGAACTTGCGTGTATATGCGCCTTCGCTTCACTAAACCTGCGTACAGATCTATAAAGGATAATTCACTCTTTCAGATATTCAATCATTAATTAACCCAGATTATCAAATCAAGCAAGCGCCACATCTAAAGTCCTCATACATTTCCTCTACCATGGACCTTATGGCTAGGAAACTATCTATGAATTGAGGATCTGGCCCCACAGAACCTTCCTCTGACATTGTCTTCCAAGGATAGACTCTCCCAATTTTAGGATTAGTTTCAACCAACTCTCCTTCTCCTAATTTGAGCTTTGATCTAGTTAGCATTCAATAGCTAAATCCAACACAAGCTTGTCTAACCTTAATAGCCTAGAGCTTTGATACCACTTGATATGAAAATCACTCATGAGTGATCTCAGTTACTTAAATAATGAATGAAGGTATTACATGCTCATGTTTTGGTGTGTGTCTATGTTATCTTAGGCAACGAATCGATAAGATTGCAAAATACACAGACACTGGAAAACAGTAAGAGAAACACAGCAAGCCAATACAAGAACACAACAAATTAATAAGGAGTTTATCCAATCCTCCTGAGCTACATCTCTAGTCCAGCTTTCAATGGCGGCCTTCTTTTAATGTGTCTTTGAAACAGAGTTTTTACAAAGAGGAGCTCAATTTGAGTCTCTTGAAATAGATGATGCTTAGTAGAGTGGTTCTTGGATTCCCTAAGCCACTAGAGTGCACAAACTCTTCCTTACCAAGTCTCGATCTCAAATGGTCTCAATTGGATGAGTCCAATTTCGTACTCAGTTCCCGACAGATATCCTCATGGGGATTGCTTGAACCTCTCAAGCCTTCTATCTGCTCGATGTTTCCTTAACTCTGCAGGTCAGCTCGGCTCTCTACTTGTCACTTCACTGTTCCTCTTCTTCCTCTTTCAATGTCTTCTGTCTCGCTTGTTTTTGTTCTCTGTCTGTTCGGTCTTAAAGGCAATTTGTCTCATGACTGTTCACTTCCTCTTCTACCTCTTCGGATCACCTACTATTGTTTTCTTGGAATTCCCTGCCTCTGCATCATCACCATTGTGTTATGTCTCACAGGGAAGTGGCCACTTGTCCTCTTACGAACTGCACTAGATTTTCCTCAAATGGTTTGGTATTTTGGTTACTCCCTGTAATGATTCATCTGCCAACTCAACGGTCAAATTGGACTTCAGACTTTTATATGTCGTTGCTTATTTATCCCTCCAGATCCAATCATTCATCGAGTGCAATCTCGGCCGTCAGATCTAGGGCCTCCAGATCCTGCAGTTATCTCTCTTATTGTGCAGTTGACTTGCTAGGACATTATCCCACGATGAGAGGCAGTTTTCTCTCTCATCCACCAGACACACGTCGTTCACTATATGGCATCGCTGGGCCTCCTGACAATTTCGCTTACCGCCCAAAACGCCTCCGATATTCCACAAGTTTTGGAGTGCGGGACCCGCCCTTCACTTTAGCACTTTTCCCATGGTTTTCGGCTTCCCTTGTGACTCAGCGCTCGGGGCCTTTCCATTTCAAGGGGTTTTTTCTAGTGATGTACGATTAGCACTAATCGTGCATCAGAAACAACCTCTGTTTTATGATCCGGACTTCCTAACTGCTAGTTTGCGCCACTGCGCGGTCTCCATGGACCTCAGTCAGTGCGCTTTGATTGAGGTCCTCATCGTTCCTTGCTGGCTACAAAATGCCACTGTCCAGAGGTCCTTCCTGATAGCTCATTGTCCACAAGTTTTTGAAATCTGTCCTGATTTGATACAATCATAGAACACTAATAATTTTCATGGATCCAATTTGGATCAATCACATTGATGGTCACTCCAAGGTCAATCAAAATGTTGGGAACTAAGATGCCACTAATTTGTGTAGAGACAATCAGATTTCCAGGACCAATATATTTATCTACAAATGCATGTCTTGTCATCAATTTGGTTTCCTTTCCAACAAACTAGATAATATGGGGATATGCTCTCTTCCTTCCTGGATTTTTTATACAAAGGTCTTTAACACTTTAAGCATAAATAGGGATCTCTTTTAAAGCCTAAAGAAGAGGAATCTTGATGTAAATATTCCTTAGTTTAACATATAGGTAAAACTCAGGGGGAGGAATAACTTTCTCCATACCCAACTTCTCCGGATAGGGAGGATGGTTTGAAGAAGAAGGTGAGGACTCTGAGTTGACAGGAATAGGTGATGAAACGGTACCATTGTGTGGCTGATCAAGAGTCTCCTAAATTTTCTCCTCAATGACCACCGCAGGTTGTTTTATTTTTTGTTTTTATGATTGTATCACCTTTCTCAATCTCAATTGTAGGTCTTGGCCCCCAACTAGCACAGTCTGATAAGTAGGGAAAAGGAGCGGTCCGATAGAATGAATAATGTGTACCACTTTATTTTTCAGATTGGGAACAGGCTATGATGGCAACTGAGGTGGCCTAAATGGTGGTGGCGAAGGTAAAGGTGGTGTCGTAGGTTGTGTCTGCCAAGGCATAGTAGTTGGAAATGAGGGTTGTGCTAATGGATAGGATTCATATTGTGTAGGATAATTTTGGGGAGGTATAGGGTACGGAAAGTGAGAATGTGATGGTCCCCTTCATCCTTGTTTCCAAGGAGGAAGAGATTGTCCAAGCTATAGATAATACCCTTGCTGCCAAGGCTTAGAATAATTCAAATTCTAATAAGGATATTGTGATGAATTGTGAAAACCAGAAAAATAAATCTAGGTTCAAAATGCATCTTTGTACCTACCTGAGTTCATGATTTTTGTGCTCCCATGGCATGCAGTAGTTCAATTGTTGAATTATCCTCTTCAAAATTTTCTTTCTTTCTAGGCATGGAAAAGAATTATTATGTAGAACTCTTACCTTCACATATCACACAGTTATTAGCAACTTTGACATTTGTGGGACATTCACATAAAAGATACTTCTTTTTACACTTTGGACAATAAATGGACAATGAAGCTTATTCTTCTTCTAGTTTCTCCTTAAATTTTAAAGAATCTATTTGCTTACTAATAGTATTCATTATTTCAATTTTCATATTATTCCATTTTATTTTCAAGTCCAATAATCATATCATCATTAGATCCAAATTTGATATTTCGAAAATTACTTTTGATTCCCTTACCAAATGTCAACTGATTACATGAAAAATTAAGTCACAAAATTGGTCAACAGTGCATTGAGAAATATCTCCTTGTCCTAATAAATTCAAATCATTTCTGGAATCATCCAAAAGTCCTCGTAAAAATAAGGTCCTAATAGTACTAGGATCAAATTTTTGTTTGGACCTTTGAAGGATATACAAAAAAAGTAAGATAGTACTCCAAACTCTCATCCTCATTATGTCTGATTGTAAAGATCTCATCTTGCATATCACATGTTTTACAATACTCTTGGTATTTATTAGAAAATTCCTTCTTATTTGATCCCAAGTAGTTATAGTGTCCCCCCTGTTGTTGCTTAGATTGTACAGGCATAGTGTAACAATGACTCAGGTCAAGGAATATCACTTTGATCCTCAACCTCTTGGTTCTAGTTGTCTCCCAACAACAGGCTATGTGGGATACTCCCTATGAAAGATATAACTAAAAAACTCATTGGAAACCAACAAGTCCGAGAGACACGGTTGAATGTCCTAGCCACTTAGTTGATTTAGCAAGCTTTTAAAGATTAGGTTAAATTCTTAATGAGAATAGTGCCTAATGGTGTCAACTTACTTGCTTGATATCAATTAAAGACCAAATTACTGGATGAACAACCTCTACTTGAATGCTTAACTATCTTATATGTTATGCAAATCCTAAGACCTAGGTGTGATGCAAGAATCTTGGTTACTTTTAATTATATGCATCTTCTAGGTGTATCCTTCCTCTTATCTATTTCAAAGCTAGTCACTAGAGTAGGTTGTGAGAAAGAGGGCAAGGGGAAGCAAGAAGAGGCTTGATTACTGATACCTCCCCTTAGTTACGAACCACTCGATGCCTCCGATGTTGTAGAGACTGTGGCTCTGACAACTGTAAGGTCACCATGTTAACCACTAAAAAGGTGTTAGCCTCCTCAAGCTAGATGAGAAAGGTGATCCTATTTTATATCAACCAAGCTTATTTTCGGAGGTAGTTTATTAAATGCAAGACTAGCTTAGAATGATATGCAAGGTGAATGAGTGATTCTTAAGGTGAGATTACTTAAATTTTTTCTTAAGTACTTAGTTATGATACAAGAGATAAAAAATGCCCACGATACAATTGTTCAATAATCACAAGATGTGTGCTCTAAAAGAAAGATTTAAAATATGCCAAAGATTCTCAATAATCACAAACCAATGATTGCGAAAGAGAACAATATCACTTATCTACCTATAATAATTATCCAATGATTCCTTTAATAATATTAGCAATGTTCTAAGACAATTAGAAGCCAAAATTCCAATTAGATTCCTCAATTCCAATGATTTAAAACGAATTATTCAACAAATCCTCTTATTGTCAATGTAAAGTTATCATTCACAAATTAATGATGACAATAATGAAAGCAATATTTGCCAAAGCTCTTATGCTAGTTATAATAAGTAAAACAATTAGATCTCAAGGATTGGTGATTTAGCCATTCATGAAATAAGGTACAACTTGAGATTTAAAGTGATTTTAGAGACTGGGCCTATTAGATGTGAACTTAAGAAAACTTTAGTCAACTCACGACAACAAATGTGTTAGTGCACTTGAAACCATTAGAAACCAATGGAAATTTTATTTAAATATTTAATGTTACTAATGATAGATATGCTCAATATAGTTTAAGGAATTTTAATGAGTCATGATTAGAGCTTTATGACAGTAGTGAATATATCAATATCAAATGCCAAAATTTGTTACACTTTCTTGAATTCGATTATAATGTTTTAAGTGAAGATGAAAACTAGAAAATTGGTGTCTATATCACTGTTTATATCATACTTTAATGATCTAATGATAGTCAATAGTAGATCATTGAAAAAACACCAATTGTACATTACCCAATTCACAAAATGACTAGAAAATTTATGCAATGAATTCCTTAATATATTTAGGCAACTTGTATGTGTGTTTAGGGCATTCAAATTTAATATTTTTACAAATATCATGAATTAATTCTCATGCTGAAGAAAACTAATGAGGGGTCTTAGTGTTTAGAAATCAAACCCTTAGGCTCTGGGCCTAGAAAAAACTTTCCCAATTGCCCAATTTTTTCTCTAGTGATTGGAACACCTGCAACAACAAAGATTATGCTTAACACCTCTACAAAAGACACCAATACTCAGTCCAAAAATTGATAAATCACCCATAGAGGCAAAGAGGGAAAATGAGGGCAAGGGAAGAGGGCTAGAAGGCCAACAATGAGCCAAGGAAAGGTTATGGCTAAGGGAAATGAGGCTTTTAAGGCCTGTCGAGAAGAGAAAGACCCCACAAAGGGTTGTCGTGAAGGGAGAAATCCCTTGATTATGCCCGCGACAGAGGGAAGAAGGCCTATTTAGGCATGCCACTTCAAGGAGGATCCATCAAAGGGCCACAAAAAGGGTGGGGGAGGGTTTCCAAGAGGCAGTGAAGGGAATAAGAGGGCAGCAGAGGAGGATGGAGGGATAAGGAGGATGAGCGGAGGGGAGAATGAGGGTCGAGGAGGAGGAAAGAAGGAGGTTGAGGCAGGGAAAGGGTTTCGAGGGGAAGGGAAGGCCTATAGCAGGCCTAAGAGAGGATGATGGAGGGCTGTGGAGAGGATAGAGGGAAGGCCAAGGTATGAGATGAAGCGTTTAGGCCTGCAGCCAAGCCCACAGGGCCTAGAATTTCCCATGGTAGAGGAAGAAGGGGTCATGACCAACCTTAGGAGGCTAAATCATTCTTGTGAAAAAGGGAGGAAAAAAGCAGAGGTTAGTGACTAGGGCTAGGAAGGCTATACCGCTAGGGTAGAGGAGGACGTTGGGCCTAGAGGCCCAAAAAAAATTAAAACCATTGCCAAAGATTTAATTTTCTTCATATCTGCAATTTTTTCCAATTTCCTTTGATGTTGGCCCTGAAAAAATATCTAGAAACTAGATCTTACCCTTAAGGGCCTAGATCTAGCTCCAACCCAGAAAATCCTCTTGAATATCACCTGCACAAATGAAATTACAAGTACCCAAACCCCAATATATACAAAATTAGAAAAATAAACCCGAAACCCTATTAGTTGCAGACTAGGGTCAGAAGAAATTATTTTATAAAATTAATTTACAAATATACAAATACACAATGCTTGAAAGATTTTTTGAAGTATATTTTTTATGATAATGACAACAACTTGATGTATTTCAAAAGATAGATCTTAACCATAGCCTTAGCGAAGTAAGAAAACCACATAAATTTCCTGAAGCTCAAACAAGGTCGGCTTGTGCCCACAATATGTGAACTTGGAGCCCAAGGGTGGGGGAACCTGCAAACTCTAGATATTTCTTAAGAGAAAATTGTTAGATTCATATAATGAATCATATTACCGAAGATAAGCCCAAATCTTACCCACAAAATGTTCTTATCATCTACAAATGAAATAACAATTCATATAATATTGAATCACAATATACGAAAGCACGTACCACAAATCAATGAGACAAAGACACCATGAACTAAACCCCAAAGTCTTTTATTATGAATTTCAAACATTCCTAGAAAAATAGTGGCTTCACACAAGTGTTACAAAATTACATCATATCAGAGTTACTATCATCGTGATTTGAGAAAAAAATGGATTCTAATTTATAGATAAATCCTCAAAGTGGAAAATAACGGCTAGTTGGATTGATCCCTGTCGATAAATATATGATCAAATTTTAATCTCTATCGTCGAAAATACATTTTTTTGTTGGAAGCTTGGTAGGACCACATCATCATCATGTCCAATATATCGCCCTGATCAGGGTGGGGAATTGAATCGGTGACTTCACATCAAGGAGTGCCTTAGCAAATAACTCGACCATCATCTATCCAAGACCCTGTGGACCTACTGCCGAAAATACCTATTTTTAAGGAATTTTCAAAATTATCATTAAAAATACTTTTTTATTTATCCAAAAATAATTATTTTTGGATTAATTTCCTCAAAATTTTGACTTTGACTTAACCACCAAGGTCTAAGGGCTTAATTTTTCTTAAAAAATCCATTTTTTCCTTGGTGGGGGATCTCTAAAAATTGACTTCTTCATGACCCACGAATGTTTTGGTCATTTTCCACCTAGAGAAATTAATTTCTGAAATTTATTTTTTGACTCTAAATTAATTCATTTTTTGGCTTAGGATGTTATTTAATTTTTTCCAAAAAATTAGTTAATTAACACACTAGGGGATTATTTTTCTGCCCTAAAATATTTTAGCAATGGCATCTAATTATGAGGGACCATGCACTAAATATTTTTTACATCAGATATTACAAGTTCAACCCAAAAGGGGTCACTCGCTTGTAATAGAACCTCAAATAATTACCCAATTCTGCGACATAGTATGATCTAGTAGACCGAGTGACTTGTAATAAAACAATTTAGCCAAATAGCTTAAATTGTTCTCATATCACTTTTATAAAAGACTTGACTAAACACAAGGACTCACCTAAGACCTTGTTAATAAATTTCACCCTAGCTTTGGGGTTTAAGATAGAGGGAAAAAACTATTCTGATTAGTTGTGTTTAGAAACACAAGTAATCAGTGAGGTTAAAAAACCTCCTAGAATGAAATTCGTCACCAAAATCATAGGATTACCTAGGTTGTTACATATTAAATGGTTCTATTAACATGATTTACATTACAACTTGTAGAAATTAGGTTTACAATGATATAAGAGATGGTTAGTTGATGATCTTCAACTTTGAAAAAAAAGTGTACCACTTCTTCCTTGGAATTGTGATAAAATAGGTGCAACATCTGGCTCCATATGGGGACACATTGCTTCATTGAAGTGACGTGAGAATCCAATTATATTGTATCCAATAAAACAACAATATATCATATATATATCCGTTCATAATCAAAATCATCATGCATATATAAAATATCTGCTAGAATTGAAAAAATATACTCTAATAAACTGAAATATAAAGACAAAGAATAAATGTATAAATTAAAACTAACTAATGACATAAATGAAAGGGAATAGGGTTAGATATACTATACAAATATTCCCTATAGCATCAGATTTCATTTTTGTAGCATAATCTGGAACATCTGCTTGATGACAAGTAAATCAATTGGTTGCTTATCAAATGTCCCTTGCTGAAATTTGACCCTTTTTTGTTGATGTGGTGTGCGATAATTATGATGCACATCTTTGTCAAACTCAAGCCTGCTTCTTTTTCTGCTTGGAGGATATGATGAAAGAGGAGACGAGGAAAAGTGATAAACCGACTGAATGAATTATGCCTCATACTACAGTGGATGATCTTGTGGTACAACTTATGCACCATTCTCTAACTTGTTTAGAACTTTGACATGGTATCTTCTTTCTACTTCCCTGTATAACCTTACCATACCACCTATTGCTACGAGAATAGTGGCATAAGATAAATCCATCTTAATGCATCCCCCTAAGTCAATTGCAAACTTACGTGACATGAGCGTCCCCCATACATCCAGTACATCAATGATAGTTATGTCTAGGTGATGATCTTGTACAAATAATTAGCTAAGAAAACATGTAAGTCTTTAACCACACCAAGGAATTCAATCTTTTTTTAATCCATAGAACAAATGTTGTGATAAGGCCTTGAAATCCTTAAGTTCAATTGATCCATAACTTTCTTGGTCATAACATTTGTTGAAGCACTAGAAATAGGATACAGTTGTGAAGCAACCGATTATTAATATTCAATGTAAGAAATAAAGGTTGGTTTTGTTCATTAGTCATGGAACAATTTAAGTCCTTTAACTTCATTTCTTTGTCTTTAGGATGTATGTCATTGTTTTCTTGCTGAGAAATGCCTAAAGATTTGAAGAATGACGCTCTTTATGATGGGATCTTAAAAAGTTCCAGAACTAGGACTAACATATTAATACTATTAATCCATGCAACCCAATCAACTTTTAAACCTGAATTATACCTTTCAGATGCAACATGTTTATTTTGACTTTGTTCTTTACCTTTCCTTTGACAAGTATAACCTTTACTTCTAGCAATTTCTAGAATTTGTTCGTGAGATGGTTTTTCACCATACGCTTGCGTGATGGGATCCTTTTTATCACTAAAGTTATTGATGGTGAAGGATGAAAAAATAATGCTTGCAAAACGAATTTCCTTTGAAGTATCTTGACTCACATTACTTATCTATTGACGTTTTCCCTCTTCTAAGGTTTTTCTAGCAAAATCACATGCACTTTATTCATGAAACATTTCACAATATCTACATAAAGGCATAGGTTGATCAACCACATTGGCAGATGCAAGTGGAGTAGGATTCCTTTGGTCATTAGGAGGGTTCCTTCTTGGCCAAGGATTGTTGTTGCCTCTGTTATTATTTTTATTTCTAGGTTGCACATTTTGCACTTGATTTCTTTCCATTTGAAGTAGAGTAGGTTGGACTTATTATTCTAGCATGCTTAATTGTCATTTCCTTAATCATTTGAGTTAATTATTTAATTGAGTCACACTCTTCTTCCTTAATTTTTTTTCCTTTCCTCTTGACGAGACCTTTTTCAAAACCAAGAATCTCTAACTTACTAGAAGATTTCTTATCTTTTTCTAAATCCTCAATTGTATTTTGAGGAGCAACTAAAGTGATAGGCTTGGCACATCTAAATTCATATTGAGTGTCAATGAAAAAGGAATCTGTTGGAAAGAATACCGAGGGGGGCGGGCGGGGGTGAATCAGTATTTTAAAACTCACATAAACCTTTAAATTTCTTATTTATATTTTTGTACGCCATTGTCATTAAGTAAACCAGTGTATGTACATGACTATGATGAAGGAAAACAACGTATATCTAGTTAACTAACTTTTCATATAATTCATCATTTTTTCTACTTTAACATGTGTATCATTACTTCATTAGCCTTTAATTAAATAGTAACCATGAGCTGTAAGAGTAGAATAAACCATCACACATAAGCAAAAAAACAACACCTGAGGACACCAAGGTTCTTAGGTGGACACCCAATGTGGGAGAAAACCATCATTGTCATTGTCTTTGTCTTCATATTTTAGTATAAAGGAAAACATTTTAAAATATTGTATTGGTGCAAACTCATAACAGTATGTAGGAACCCACCTACAGAAGGATACAACCTTCTCTCGTTCTTCAACACCCACTGGAAGGGAGATACAACCCCCTGATCTCGTTTACCAGCACCCATTGGAAGGGAGCTCCAACCCCCTAATTAGATTTACCAGCTACCACTCGAAGGAAGCTATGACTCATTCACTGAAGGCCCCAACCCTCAACACCTTTTTGGACCATGTTTCATAATGTCTAATATTGGATCCATGTGACTCAACAACATCAAACCTGTAGGCCACCTTTCATCATATTTTTAGACTGGACCCACTTCCATCATTTAAGCCCAATATCAAATAACAATTCTAAAACTAGTCATTGTATCAAATCACTGAATCACTAAACCAACTGAACCATAAAAGCAATCAATGAACCTTAATCAATAAATACAACTAGATCAAACTAAACCAGGATAGATGATATCAATGTACAACTACTCATCAATATACCAAGCAAAACACTATTACCCATTATAGAAACCAATTTCTGCTACTGCAAACACTGATCAACCATATGTGAGAATAAATACGTTATTGTTCTGCAGCATAACTGAGTATGTACACACTTCTCCTTAAGAGGACCTACTTACAAATATCAAAATACTGAGAAACTAAGTCTAAATCACTATCATACTAAATCAATTATTGAACTCATCACAAATCACTCAATCAGGTATAGATCACCACACAGTAGCATCATCCCTAGTCAACATATCATTCCATAAAGAATTCAACCCAACCAAAACTGTGAAACACAGATTATCATGAGAGAGACATCATCAAAAGACAACAACAAACATAACAGAACTGATCAAACATCAATAACAACTCATATTGTAAAACCCTAGCAGATGTATGTGACTCTTATAAAGTACTTTCATGTATGTATGCACTTTTCATACTTGACACCTCTGTACAGATTCTGAAATTTCCACATAATGTATACGTAAGTACCCAGAGGAATATCCACGTATGTACATGACTTCTCAATGGAAAACTAGTGTACAAATGCGTAATCAATGAGTCATACCTTTGTAGCATAACACAACATCTGTCAAACCCAAATCTTGACATACAAACTATTACAGACACACATCATAATATCATCATCATATATCTATAAAACCCTAAATAGATTATCCAATGTGTACTCATTTGAGATCTAACAAATTTGATCCATCTCCATGCTCCCCGGTGCATACCTATTTTATATCAAGTCATTCATAAATAATTCATCACATGCACACTCTAACACTTGAGCTCCATCTCCTTACCCAATACCTTAGGCCAATCCCTTAGTAATGTCGATGGTATTCTTTGACAGGATCAACTATCTATTGTCACGCTCAATACTATGGGCCAATACCATGTTGCTGACGGTGTTGTACCCACCAACATGTCAGGGGATCTCCCTGATAAGAAGTCCCAATTAGACCTCAGACCTTTTGGTGTAGGAGTCCTAGGAGTGGTTCATACAGTATCGCCTTGACTGCGGTTTCGCACAGAAGCAAGTAAGATGTCCCTATTGGTAACAAGGGTGTGACATATGCAGTAAGTCAAGGAAGGTGCATGAGAGGTTCTAACACACGGAGGGTGAAGTGAGTGTGCCCCTTGGAAACTTGTGACAGAATGGAGTTAAGAAGGAACACACAAGCTAAGATGCATCACAACATGGAAGGAAAGTAAGCTAGCAATCCAAAGTGATGGTTAAACCAACAACACATTTCATAAAGATTCATACATATATACAGAAAATAGCTACACATGCATGCATAAGCAAACAGATACATATCTCATTTAGAGTAAGCAAGATAGCTGAAATACAATACGAAATATGAATGAAACGTGTTGGCTTTGTTGTATTAAGAAGTGTAAGTTCCAGTCATACAATACATCCATGTCCAACCACTAGTTCTGACAGCGGAACATTACAGTCACTTCTACCTACTCATCCAAAGAGATATACTAGATCTGCATAGTGGAGAAGCCAAGTCTCGTTACAATACTGTCCAAGCTGTCTCTAAGATAGTCCTAGAAGAAGCTTGGATGACCAAAAGACTCTACAATGAGTTATGAGGGACTATTTATAACAAAAGGTGGGGTGACCCTTGACATTCCCCTTTGTGACCATTCATCTATCCTCATGACTCTTCAACTACTTTATGACTGTAACATTCAACTATCGACACTTGAACTTCCACTTGACAACACGTTATATACAATCTGCACATATACCCATGTGAGACAAAATGGCTTGAGCAAGTCATGCAAGACATCACTAACACTCGAACCATTGTGGTGAGACCAACTCTTTGACATCCTTCTGATGGTCAATGGTGGCGACCTAATGCCAAGCTTGGTTTTCTGTGGTGGTGTTCGTGCGATCAATGGTGACATCCTACTAAAATGCACTCTTTCCTCTATTGCATATGGGTCAACTGATATGGCTCCTCCATCCAACTCGTCTGATAGCATGTGCATGGTCATATTAGGTGCGACCAGACCAGCAACATACTGATGCATAATGTTTGTGATAATATCCAAGTGTGTGTTGGTGACCATGTGCATCAACTTGTTGATGTACACATTCATCTCCAGTCAGACTTGCTTCTTGTCTTCATCTCAGTGAGTGTGCCAAATGGGTGGGATTGCATGTGTGTGCACAATGACATGCATGTTGTTGAATTCCCTTACATGTGATTAACAACACTTCTCACCTTGTCTGCTCTGTGCCAGCTACTCGAATTGATCTATAACTTGTACGAGCACAGTTTCATCTATTTGTGCATGTTGCACCCCCAGTTGTACCTATTCATGTTGCAACTCATTCTCTCGTCTGTGCAACTCTTGTTCTTCCTCAATTTTCCGATTCAGCACATGCAACTCCTTATCTGTTTCTCTCTCTACCTTCACGCGATCTTCGTGTTGCGCAGTCACCTCATAGCCTTAGTCTCCAAAGTTTCTTTCATCACAAGTGGATCAGCTTGGGCTTGCAACTTTGTTCTAACTCTGTGTTTTCAACAACCTTCCTCTTGCATTCACCGCATATGGGTGTGTTGCCTTCTGCTACTATTGAAGCTGCTTCTTGTTGTGACACTGATGTCATATTACCTTGATGCCCTTGTCTACGAACAACTTGATGGCTTCATAGTTAGGCAAGCTCATAGACACTTACTTTATTGCAACCCTTGTTGGGCTCTCAACAGTGTCCTTTGACTCTTCTCTCCCGAAGGACATTATACTTGTGTTTCTGAGAGACAGACGAACACTTGTGATGCCTGGAGACATAGCAACACTCATGGTAAGAAATTTGTCAGTCGAAAACCAAAACAAACTTGAGGATTGACTTGCAATATACCTGTGTGATTGATCGTGAAGGTTGCACAATTTCTGTCGGGAGGTCAGGAGACTGACTGCCAAAACTGTGCAAGGCGTAGTCCGAGCTGTTGGGAGACTGATTGAATGTTGGAACTATGCAATGCACATTCCAATATGGCCTACTAAGGACTGAAATTGCGCCTTGTGCAATTTCAGTCAGCAGTGACCTGTAAACAACAAACAACATTGCGTATTTTCTGGGGCCAGCAAGACACTACCTCCAAGAATTGTGCAATGCAAGCCTAGAGGTTAGTGTTGGACTATACTTGCACAATTTCTGGAGGGATGGCAGAGCCTTCGCTTCCAGAAATGCGCAATGCTAGCTAGGCAAGGCACGATCCAGGCCAAGGCAGCCTAGACTAGCTGAAGGGTGATAGAAAACATGAGATGTATGAATGCATGATGAGATGAGTGCAAACAAGAGTGAATGATCATACATGAAAATAGCAAAAGCAGGATTCAAAAAATGGGAAAGCATGCATATGTGTGAAATGAGTCGCTGCAACAATGACCATTCATGAAAAAATAGTGTCATGCATGCGACAATAGTGAGATGCGAACGAAAACTGAAACGATGCTTCTACAAGCTAGCATATATCAAAATGATAGTAAGCACTCACTGAAATTAAGCAGACAACACTCACATAAAGAGAAACACAAAAAGTGATTGAAATGCAACACGAGACATGAAAAGCAGGCTTACCCCAAGACAGTTGAGCTGAATATGCCGATGACTCCTAGATGCAATGTGGGATGCCAAAGCTGCAAGGTCAATGTGAGGAATGAACTCAATGTCCGTTTGATGAGTTTTGATCAAATTGAGGTTGTGATTTGCATGCCACAAATCTAGGAAAAAGTAACACTTGGCAAGAGGTTTCTGAAATGATCCTTACATGTAACCTCCAGCTTCTAAAAATAGATCGATGAATCAAGGGATTCCTTTACATGCCACCTTGGGAGAATAGTCCATGCATGCAAATCATTTTTGCTTGGTGCCGAAGGGAACCAGTCAACCTGAAGACACATGCATCGGTTTGTGAGCCTGAGATGAAAATATGTGTAGTTTTTGGGCTGAGCAAAGATTGTTGTCCCAGAGGGATTGTGTAATTTCTGGGAAGAACAGGTGGCTTTCTCCCAGGATTGCATAATTTTTGGGCTGAGCAGTTGTCTTGGGTTAGACCTTGCAATTTTTTTAGGGAAGCCTATCTTACTACATCTCACAATTTCTGAGTTGAGGAACTGTCCTAGATCAGACCTCACAATTTTCTCAAGGAAGCCTGTTTGGCTGCATCTCACAATTTCTGATCCCAAAAGGTTTCTTGGCTGGATTTGCACAATTTTTTCTAGCTGTTGGGCTGGTTGTTCTAGAGCGATTACACAATTTCTAGGAGAATAAGGTGACTATTGCCCATAATTAAGCAATTTCTGGGTTGATCAGCTGTCCTGGGATGAATTGCACAATTTTTTAGAGGAAGATTTTCATGAATAATTGTGCAATTCTGGAGCCCAATTGGGTTTGCACAATTTCTGGATGGAAATTTGGTTCCCCTCCAGAATTGTGCAATTACCAAAGGGAGATTCTCAACCAGCAACTGACACTAAGGCCGGAAAGTAGCCTATGAACGGGGTGGAACAAACTTGCATGCATAGGCTGAAAAGACTCTATGAAATAGCTGAAGTTGATGTGTTTGACAGTGCAAGACATGCTGTTGAAGATGGTCAGTAGGGAGGCTCTAAAACAAAGCTAAGGAAAAATTTTGGAGGGCAATTGTAGCTACAACAACACATGGTAAAGACCCCTCATATTCCAATTACCATGGTGCAAAATATGTACACGAATTTGCTTCACCATACATGCGTATGTGCATTACCTTTCTTCACAGGACCGACATATTGTTTCCTAAACTTCATCCTTATCATCCCTCTATCTCTGAACCGATATTCCTTTATTTATCTCACTTGTATCATTTCGTAACCATCATGTTGACATCTTTATCAAGTAGGTTTCTATCAAGGACAACACATTAGTCATAATGCCAACAATATCCCCATTTGGACTTGATGGCAACACTTTAGTGCTTGGCCAACATCACTTGTAAATACTTGCAAAGACACTTGTAAGCACACCAAGCTTCTCTCTAAGATTTCTTCTCCAAACACTAAGCTACTCTCCCCTTTGACATCAAGGGTAAAGGGCCAACCAATATTAAAAGAAGTCTATGTTTCCCCTATGTAGAGATGTGCATTATAGATCTAATCTGTTGAATATGAACATTGTATACTGACCATGCTCCCCCTAAGAATATGTTGAATCTTCTAGAAATAAGTGTTGTACCTCTGAGATAATAATGGTCAGCTATTATGCCAGAGAATCTAAGATAGATGTTTTGGAGGTTTTGTTTTTATTTGGGAGACCAATGGATGAAATAGATATAGAACTGATGTGCCTAACCTCTTGAATAGTATTAATATCTCAGCAAAGGGCTGCTATAAATATTTACACAGTGAAATAGTTGTTAAGATGATGAGCAGAAACAAAAAAGTAATATCATTTCCATAGTTTTAAAATTGAAAGCTAGATAATCATAAGTATGAAAACCTTTCAACTATGTTTACAGGTTTGAGAAAATACACATGAGCTTACAAAAGATGCTAATGATTTATTAATTTTGAGGGAATTAATTAAAAAAATAGTCCATTAATTCATTCTCCTTATAGATTATCACTTCAGAAAGCTTATAGGAATAGATTGAAATACAATTACTCTTACCTAGTTATCTATACAAGACACAAGTATATGAAGAAAAACATAATGAATGACACTAGAAACACTTACAGGAAACACAAACTGTGAAAAATAGAATTCAGAATCCTTTGCTTCATATTAATGATCCAAAAAGATTAATTACAACATATGTCTAGAAATGCTTCTTCAAGGGTGCAACCCTTAATAACTCGTGAATAGATTTATTTATACAACAGTAGGACGAAAAATATCCTAAACTGCTTTTACAAAAATATATTATATACACAATCAAAAATAAAATTGTCTAATGATCTGGCACTGCTTTGGTGCTTTGTTGTTTGATGACTATCACTGAAAAAGTTGAAAAGTGGTTGAAGCTAGCTGACTATTCCCTCAAAAACGTAATGTTGTTCAAGTAAATTTGTTAATTCTTCCCAACGCTTCTTATTATGGGATAGAAATATTTGTTACCCTCCTATAGAATTCATCCATCTCGGTATATTTAGTAAAAGTTGGTTTTACCAAAAATATATGCTTGATTTCATCCAGGATGAAGAAAGAATCCCTGAGTGTTTTTACTATGAGAGATGGTGTTGCTGATCCTTTGATATTGGCTACTGAAGCTGCATGGGTGCCCATCTCTGTTAACTTTTTGACATAATCCTCAATTGGCATCAATTTATCATTAATAACCATCATAGAAGGTAAACCTTTGTTGATCAAAGGTTCAATTTTGTTGAAGAATCTCTGAACCATGTTGTTAACATGTTGCACTTTTCTTGTAGCTGAAGGTTGAGATTTCTCTTAGTGATAATCTTATTTACTTCTAATATTTTTGTAGCTCTATCACTTATCCTTAACTCCTCAAGCTCATAGTCATCCTTGCAATTCAGAAATTTGATTATATCAAAGGCAATTTTTGGCATATCCTCCAGTTGCCTAGTTATGGATTCCACTGCTTCCTGAGCTTTCTCCAAGAGATATTTTTGATTGAATATTACCTTAATGGAGGGCCAAATCTCTTTGATTGCCTCTGTGATTTCCTCCCACATAATTTCTTTTTCTAAACCGAACTTGTTTCCTATGAAAGAATCTGTGAGTTCTTTATTCAACAAATCCACTTGGCCTTTGAGTCTGTTTGTTTCAGTTGTGTGTGATATGTCTAATAAAGACTTCATAAGCCATAATTCTTTGAGTTCATCCATTAGTTTATTTATTTCTCCTGTCTGGATAGATAGGTTTTGAACAGCTTTTGTAAGTTGTTCAACTCCTTCTGCTGTACCTATTGCTGATGTAGTGGCTGTACTAGAAACTATAGTGATGGGAACTGCTGCAAGAGAGACTACATCCACTGCAGTTTGAATGTTCTTGATAGATTCCTCCTTCTCCTTAACCAATTTCTCCATCTCCTTCTCCATTTGTTTTATTTGCAAATTCTATTATATGATGTGTTTCATCATCTTTGACTTTTGGGTCTCTGTCTCCTCGATTTCTTTGGCCATTGGATCCTCAGATGCTGGTAGTTTCAGTTGTTTCTTTAAAGTTGCAACCTCAATGTTCTTTTTCTTAATGAGCTCCTCTGCAACATTTATGTTTGATGGATCATATCCCATCCTTAGCACTAGATTTTCCAAAGGTTGAATCTTGGGGTCTTTTGCTAATGAGGAGACCTTCTCCAACTTTAATTGTGATTGAATGTTGGCCAATGTAACTTGCATCTTTGACAAACTCATAGCAGTGTTTGTAAAGGTTGAAGAAAACATTTGTCCAGTTTTTTTGTGCATCTCAATTTGATCAATTGGATGCACATACTTAACATTAAATTCAAAATAAATTTGTTTCTAGTATTTTGTTGCAGTCTTGGGCTAAGGAACTTAGGCCTGTAAGAAATCCATTTGCATCTTTCCCTTCTCAGAGTCAAAGACTGAAAGACACCTTGCTTAAGAGCTGGAAGAATGCTTCCAAAATTAAGAGTAAGTATTCAACTTCAATTCTTCACTCTTTCTTTTGACTTCACTAAAGACATGGAAGATGTCTTCTTCTTTATTCTCTGGAATGAATCCAGTAGTTTGAACTATCTGTTGTTCATGAGAAGTGGGAGACTGAGTTGGAGATTGTCTACATTGTTCACCAGACTGTGAATCAACATTCATAGAGACTCTTTGTTTCCTTTTCCTGTGAAAAACCTTGAAGCATTGGCTTGTTGCCTCCATTGCAGGTGAAGGTTGTTCCTCCCTCCCTCTCTTGGTTGTCTTTTCCTGTGCATTTGGATTTTTCATATTAGATGTAGAGACTACCTCCTCCTCTGCCTCCTGGAGGGTATTCTATGTCCATTCCAACTAGTTCTTGAACTATTATATCTTAGGTCTAGTTGTATGATGATATGGTGTGAATTTACTTTCCACCCTGTGTTTGGAGATGATTCCTAATGGGTCATATGACCAAGAGAAACTGAGAGCACATTTCATTTCCTTTAGCAACTTATCAGCTTCCTCCCCTACTGCCCTGGTATTACAAATGAAGGGACCAACTTGAGCTTTGAGCTTAAATTGCGATTTCTTTTTGGATTCTAAAAAATGTACTTCATCTGCATTCAATCTTTGCCTCAAGTACTCCAGTGCAAAGATTCTAATAGGGAGGTACTTTGGCAGTTTGTAGGGTAGAAGCTCATAGCCAAAAACCTTGATTTCTATGTAGTTTTGGTAGCAATGCCAATCTCCTGTTGTAGCTTGATCTATGAATTGAAGTTCTTTGACAATCTCTTCAATGATCCTTGGTAATGGAGTGTTGCTCATAAGGTTGAGGGCTGGATGAATAAACAGTTCTATGAACTGCTTATATGTGAGTTCTTCTTTGTCCTTCATCCCCATTGAAGTCCAAAAAATCAGTGACTATGGAGATCCTTCTTCATCAAGTTTCTGCAAAGAAAATGGGAATTTGTCCCCGTGAAAATATATAAACAGATACACAAGTACTGAAGCATACTTGAATACTTCTTCAATGTTAAATTTGACAAACTTCTCATGTATGGTTTCAGCTATGAAATGACTAAAATCATAAATAATAGTAGGCTTAGAATCAGAAGAAAACATGGATAAGAAATGAAGGATGGCTTCATTGACAGAATGATCAGAGTGATAACCAAGAAAATAGGATATGATAGTAGTAATATGCCTGGTTCTATCAGGAAACGTAGATGAATCATAAGGGGGATTTCTCTTTGGTAGAGGACTACCAATTGCTAAAAATAGTTCCAAGGTCTGGGATCTCTTGGTAAAGTCCAATTTGTTATAAGCTTCTATCAAGTTTTCATGAGAAAAAGGATGAGTTGGTGTAGTGGTAGGGGCCTACAACATTTTCTCAATTGAATCGGCGTTAATAGGACAAAGGATTTCTCTAGTAGGTGAGATAATGGATCTCTGGTTGGGATCATAGGATTCATGGCATTTTCTCATGAACTCTAGAGCTCTATGTATTTGTGGAAAAATATAGTGTGGTAATTGGGATTCCCAGAGCCCAATTTCATCACTCTGGTCAATTAGTTGTTCTTCCCACCAACAATAAATTTCAAATAAATTAAATTGAGAAGAAGTCTCAATGATTTTGCAATCCTTTTCAACTAATGGAGTATGGTGGAAATCAATTTGTGGTTGAATTAGAGGATTTGAAACTTTTGCAATTTATTTTCACTTGGGAGGGATTTTGTGAAACGAAACTGTAGATTGTAAATGACAAAATGGAAAAAGGAGTTACCAGAGTGGAGACAGGTAACTTATAAGTGGACCTGGAAGATGTGCTTGTGAATAGGACAAGTGGTTGCTAGAATGTTAGACAGTGGCTGAGTTGTTGAGCAGGCGCGCTTGAAAAATACTCTCAATCGCAGAAGTTAACTATGTAACCTTTGAAATGCATGACATAGTGTTTATAAAGACAAAAATGGAGTGGGAAGGTGGTGCCGAATGTTTGAAATTCCATTAATTATCCAACAGGTTAATTAATGGAAATTTGGTTATAAATGCATGGCAGAGGAAATGAATGGACAACAGATAGGTGGCAGATGATTGGACGAGAAATATGAAGTGAATGTGACGTGGAGGTGACATGGGGTGGCGGTAATGGATATGAAGGATACCGCGTTTGGGGGTAAGAAGGAGGGGTTTGTGGTTTTGCGATTTTTAGTTCGGAAAGACTAAAAGGTACTTTTGTGGTTTATATAGGTGGTATTAAAGACTTCCCATTCCCCCCCCCCCCCCCCCCCTCTCGCTGATAAACTTCGGACGATGAATGAGGGCCAAAAGGGAGTGTGGGCCGTATGATTGCGGAGGAGTGTGCGAGATGAGAGGTGAGCTCGAGGGAGTTTAACGTGTGAGCAAGGAATGAATGGTGGAGTCATGATATAATAGGTGGATGCGGTGACTGTGAGTCTGGTTGTTTTAGTGAATGAAGGGATAGCATATGAATGAAATAACATAAATTCCGAACTTTGGTTATTCAAAAATGACGCAGGAGGTCAATTGAATAGCAATTGAACAGAAATTGAACAGCAACTGAACAACAATTGAATAGAAACTGAACATCAATTGACTCTACGTCGTTGATCTCCTCTCTCCAGATCTAACGGTCAATAGTGACATCACAAATTGCACTTTCTTCCGCCCAAGGTTCATTCACTCATGAATGATGCAATGCGATATTGATCCCATGACCAACAATCAACAGTCATCCAATGATTGACAACGATATCACATAGGGAACTTGCGTGACACTTACCCGCCTTCAATTTTTTTATCTTTAGGAAATAACCATTTCAACATCTCAAACATTCACATTTCTACCTACCCTTCTATTCCTAACATTTTTACTTATCCTTCCAGAGTGCATTTGAACTAGCAACCCAATATTTTCTTTTTATGAAAAATATATATCTATACCTTCTTTCTTCCATTGATTTAGATTAAACTATTGAGCCAATTTATTTTCTACCTATGAGAATTAACTTTAAAAAATCCAATTATGATGCAACTGTATAATTGGATAAATATCCTAGTGTGGCATCTAAACAAACTGCACACAACTATTATTTTTCAAACCGAATTTAGAACAAAGTAGTGGCATTTAGATTTGCAACACTTTCAGAATTGATTTCTTTTTCTTTTCTGTCTAACCTAACATTTTATTTTGCCTTCATTTTTTAGGGCATCTACCCTAACATTTTCTTTGATATGGACATATTTATCAATATATTTTCCTAACATTTTTTGTTAAATATTCTTTTTGTCCATATCCTATCTTAACATTTTGTAAATGCATTTTCATTTTTTGTCTAATTTATTCTAACCTATCAAAACCAAAAAATGCTACAACATTGGCTCCAACTGGGGACTACTTTCTCCTATAGAATGCAGAGAACCTGCAGATCCATGTGCCTTCTCCTCGATCTATGGAGTCCTTTGCTGTAAAAAATATCACTGACAGCTTAAAAAGTAAAATAAAACGGAGTTTTTACAATGAAATGTATTCCAACTTCTCAGTATCGAATGATATGTTTGAGAAACCTTCCATTTACAAGATAAGTGGAATATAGTCCCTCAATATTTTGTAGCACAAAAGTGTTGTTACCCTTTACTTCAGCAATTGCTAAAGGACCAAACCATAGGTTATCAAACTTACCATGATTTCCCTTCTCCTCCCTCCTGGAGTCCCATCTTAGAACTCAGTCACCTTCCCTGAAGTCCCTTTCGTTGGCTCTTCTGTCAAACATGATTTTCATCTTATTCTAATATTTCTTCAATTTGTATTGAATTTCATCTCTATTTTCATTTAGTTCAATAATCTGATTTATCCTTCTTGAAAATCCATCAGGTTCACCTGTTGAGTCTTGTAAGAATTTTAAAACTGGGAAAGCCAAATTGGTGTGAAAAATTGCATCTTTCCCGTAGACTAACTGAAAAGGATATTTCCCAGTAGACCCTTTTGGAGTTATTCTTTTTGCCCATACTGCATAAATTAAATGAGAGTCCGAGCTCTTTTTATGATTTGCTAGGGTCTTTTTGATTACCTTTACCAAACTTTTATGTGAGGATTCTGCAAGGCCAATACCTTGAGGGTAGTATGGAGTTGAATGATGTAACAAAATCTAATATTTCTGGCAAAACTCAATCATTTTAACACTACAGAATGATGTTGCATTATCTGTGACAATCTGAGTTGGGCAACCAAACCTAGATAAGATATTTTCTTCAATGAATTTAATTACTACTGAATCGGTAGCATTTCTTACTGGAATTTCTTCCACCCATTTAGTGAAGTAGTATGTTGCTGTGAGGATCCATTTGCGCTGATTACTTGAAGTGGGATGGATTTCTCCAACAAAATCTAATACCCATTGAAGGAAAGGTGTTGAGATTATTAATGGCACTAGTGGAAGAGCTGCTAGTTTCTACTTACCAGCAAACATCTAACAAGGAGCGCAACCTCTTACCTTTGCCCCTACTTGCAAGAACAATGTTGGCCAATAAAATCCTCCCCTTAAAATCTTGTACATTTTTTCTCTCCAAGCATAATGTCCTCCACAAAATCCTGTATGAAACTAATCAATGATTCCTTCAGTTTCTGAATCTGTTAAACATAATAACAAAATATTCAGTGGATCTTTCCAGTACAAATTTGCATTTATGATACAGTACTTGACTGCTTTCAATTTAAGATTTTTACACTGGGATTTGAAAAATGATGTTGGGCATTAAAAATGGAGCAGAAAATTTACAATGTCTTGATACCAATCTAACAATGGGAATTTGTCATCAATATGTAAAGGGCTAATCTGATCTGAAGGTAAAAGTTCTTGTGGGTTCTTTTCCTTAGGTTGAAGAGAAGGTTCTTGTGGATTCTCCCCTTGTAAAATTAGGAAAGGTTCTTGTGGATTCTTCCCTTGTGCAAGGACATAAGGTTCTTTTGGATTCTTCCCTTGTGCAAGGACAAAAGGTTCTTGTGGATTCTTCCCTTGTACTTCTAAAATAGAATTGATTCCAAGCACTTTGCAATTAGATTTTGCTAAAAGATTGGCCAATCCCTGGCCTTTTACTAGCTTTATAGTTTTGGTATTTAGATTATACTCAAGTATTTGAGTGATCCACCTACCTCTTTCCCCATTAGTATCAGGTTGAGTTAAAATGATTTTTATAGCACCATTACGAACATAAGCAACAATAGGTGAATGTAGGACATACATCCTGAAAGATTTTAGGGCTTGAATGAGGGCATAGGCTTGCTTCTTGATTATGTCATTCTTAAGCTCGACATCTCTCATAACCTTACAAGAAAATTCCATGGGCTGGTCATGGGAATCTTCATTCTTTTGTAATAGAACAATAGAAAGGGTTGTTTCTGAGGAAAAAGAAAAGATACTAAATGGTTTAGTATAATCAGGGCTGGCCAAGGTGGGAGCTTCAGAGATAGATTTCTTGATCTGATCAAATGCATGCCTGGAAGAGACAGTCCATTTAACTTCATGATCTTTTTGGAGCATGTCAGTTATATCTTTTACAATCTCTGCATAATTTGGGATGAATCTCCTTAAAAAATTAATCTTACCCAGAAAAGCTTGAATTTCTTTCTTGTTTCTAGGTAAGGTCAATGTTTCAATGGCAGGCACACGCTTGGGATCAATTACCACTCCTTCCGTTGAGATTATATGGCCCAATATTTTTTCTTATTTGATAGCAAACAAAGACTTTTTAGGGTTCAATGATACCCCAAATTTCCTACACCTATCAAAAACCTTGATCAAGCGCTTTAGATGTTTCTGTTCAGATTTAGAAAAAACAGTAATGTCATCAAGATAAATAACCACAATTTTTTTTACCTAACCCATAAAAGCCACATCCATAGCTCTTTGAAATTTTGCTCCAGCATTTGATAAGCCGAATGGCATTCTAGCATACATAAATGTACCCCAGGGTGTAGTGAAGGTTGTCTTTTCCCTGTCTATTGGATCAACATTCACCTTATTATAACCTCAAAAACCATCAAGCATAGAAATTCATTGTGCTCCTGAAACCATTTGAAGTAACTGATCCATTTTGGGCGAAGGGTAATTATCCTTTAATGATGCTTTGTTCAAATTTCTAAAGTCCACACAAATTCTGATTTCTCCATTCTTTTTCCTGACAGGAACTAAATTTGCAGCCCAATTAGAATATCTAAGAGGGAGAATGATCTGGGCATCTATCATTTTCTTAATTTCCTTTTCGACAGTTGGTAGAAGGGTTGGATTAATCCTCCTAAGTTTTTGTTGATAAGGTACTGCTTCTGGCTTCAAAGGGATCTTATGTTGTATTAATGAAGTATCATAAGTTTTTAGATCAGCATAGGTCCAAGAAAAAACATCCTTATAATTTTGAAGTAACTTAAGATATTGAGTTTTAATCTCAGGGTCTAGAGATGTATACATTTTGATGTTTTTTACATCACCATTTGTTCCAATGTTAATTTCTTCTATGTCCTTTTCCGAAGAAATGGATTGAGGATTTCGGAGGACATCATTTTGATCAAACAATTTTTCTAAAGGTATCAAGCCTTTGGGAATAAAATTGTTAAACAATTGAATAATATCATGATCAGCAATTTTTGAATTGAAATTTGAAGTATCATTCTCACTTGTATTTTCATTTATTTCATATCTCTCTTCATCAATTTGTAGAACAGAAAATTGATCTACAACTTGCAGAAAATATTTCAAGTGTTCATCATCTTCAAATATCTTCCAGTGTTTTAGATTGTCTAGGATAGATGGTCTATAATTGACTTGTATTTGGTAGAGTAAATTAGTTTGATCAAGAATTTTAAATGAACTAGCAGAAATAGCTAAGGCATATGCATGAACATTTTGATCTCTTGGAATATAAGTCAAATTAAAAGCATCAAAGAAGTTTTCAGCTGAATCCCATACTTCATTTCGGTAAGACCTAAGTCTAGGCTATTTAATCCAGTAAATATTTCTCACTTGTTTGACAATAAGTTCTGAATCTGTAAAAACACTAAGTTTTGAACCTTTAAGCTTTTGGCTAATTTCAATCCCAAAAGGAAAGCTTGATATTCAGCCACATTATTTGTAACTTCAAAGTTGAACTTACATGATTGGGTAATGTTTTCTTTTTCTGGTGATATTAAAACTACTCCAACTCCTAATCCATATTTTGTACATGAGCCATCAAAGAATAGTTTCCATATATCAGTTTGATTTGGTACTGGACTTTCAACTACATATTCAATTTTAATTTGAGTTTCATGCACTTGGTTTAAAAAGAGTTGAAAGCAACCAAAATCTTGGTCAATTGCATAAATGGGATGGTTCCTTGGCTGGTTTGTTTTGCAAACAGTGTGCACAAATCTCACCTCCCTATATAATCTCAGTTGTTCTCCCCCATAAACTGGGATAGTAGCATAAGATATATCCATCCGAAGAGTTGCCCCTAATTTGGCACAACAAGACCTTGAAAGGAGCATTCCAAATTTAGGAGGGATATATGTGACAACTATATCAAGTACTACACTTTTCACTGGAATTTGGGCAAGGGTGACTACTAAATCATTAATGAATCCTAGGCAAGGCACCCTTTTAGAATCAAAGGTGTAAAATTCATGATAGGATCTAGTTATGTCAAGTTTCAAATGATCCATGATAGATTTTGGCATGAGGTTATGTGATGCTCCAGAATCAAGCATACAATTATACAACATGGAATCATTTTTCTTAAGAGTTACATAGAAAGGAGGCACTATTTCATCTATCATATCTATGCTTGGGACAAAAACAACTGCTGGTTTTTCATCTTGTAGACTGATGATATCACCTTCAGCATCAATCGAGGTATTTTGTATCCATTTGGAGACCTGATTTTTATACCCAGGATTTTTAGAAAGTTCTGAAAGAGGAATTGGGATTTTAATTCTTTCTAACTCTTTTTCAACATTAAATGTATTCAATGCATTTTTTTCATTTTTAGGAGTATCAATTGACTGTTCTAATGGTTGAATAAAAGTCATTTGAGTTTGAGTAGTTTTGGCACGAGGTTCAACTATTGGAGTTTCCTTCGGAGGTCTTCTAGGGTCAGGCCTAGGCCTAAGGTCATATCTTTTGTTCAACTCTGCAATTAAAAATTCAGAGAAGGCATGGTATTTAGAAATCTGTGAAGATTCTTGATCTTCTTGAACCTGATTTTGTTGTGTAACAGGAATAATAATTCTAGATTTAAGACATTTGTGGTATATATCTTTAAACATAGTTGCCGGAGAATTCACAGTAAAACTTATTTTTCGTCAACGTTTCAAATCCCAACTGGGATCCATCATCGGGACTTTCTTGAATGTTGATAGAAGAAGAGATTAATTGAGGGATTTAATCCCTCAATTAAGCTCTTCTTCTATCAGCATTCAAGAAAGTCCCAATGATGGATCCCAATTGGGATTTGAAACATTGATGAAAAATAAGTTTTACAGTGGATTTTCCGACAATTAGGAATAATAATTGTTTGGTCAGAGGAATTATCCATATTATTTATATCTTCAGTGATGGTCATAGTATTATCATTAGGTTGTTGATCATCTATCAACAAAGGAGTGGGAATCTGCTGATCATTACTAGGTCTCTGAATAATTTGTAATTGTGGATTTCTTTTATACTGACCCTGATTTTGATTTTGGGGTTTGGAAACTGTTTTTTGAATTGTCCTAGGTTGAGTCTCAATCTTGGAAATTCTATCAGATAGATTTCTACAAAGAGAAGTTATTTCATATATTTTAGAATCTTCAGTTTTAGTCTTAGAGGAACTAGAAGCCTCTAGTATCGATTTGAGTTTTCTTTGGGCCTTTTCCTCTTTAACTTTCAAAGAAGTTGAAGCAGCCATGTTTGTTGATACCTCAATAGCATTTGTTTTCATATCTTCAAGAGTTCTTGAAGTTCTCTCTCTCAGCATAACAACAAAATCATCATCAAAGGTTTTAGAAAATCTAGACTTTGCTGCTACTACATGGGGTTTACAATCAAGGGGCATTTTATGATAAAGCTTATTGAATCTTTTGATAAAGTCTAATACAGGTTCACCAAAATCTCTTTTAAGTTCATCAAACTCTGTAAGAAATTAAAGAGGGTCCTTTTTCACACCCCACTGGTTTTTAAATATGTTTCTAATTTCTTCCCAATTTCTAATGGAGTTTGCAAGTAACTGCCTAAACCAAATTCTTACATTTCCTTCAAGTGATTGTACAAACAACCTCATGTAAACATTTTCTTGTTCAATATTCATGTTATCTGCAAAGTCTAAAAAGGCTTGAAGGTGGTCTTCAGCAGAAGGACCAGTTTCTCCATTATACCTGGGAAGGTATTTCAAGTATCCAGTTGGGAATGCATCGTGATTAGGAGGTAAGACTAAAGCTACATATCTAGCTTGTACAATAGGTCGGAAAGCCATAATGGGAGGTGGTGTATGAGGTGTTTGTGTGGATGAAGAAGTTGAAGAAGATGAATAAGGGGTCGAAGAAGGTGATTGAGGGGGTGAAGAACTAGTTGGAGGTGAAGAAGGAGGGGATCTCCTGAATGATTTCAAAGGAGTCTTAAGAACTAAATTCTGGACCTATGGATGACTACCCTCCTTTGTTTCAAAGAATGGATTTGAATACACAGAGAAGGTCTCTTCGGGATGTTCAGAAGTAGAAGCTTCAAGTTGTCCACAAGTGGGGGGAAATGAATAAGTGGTAGGGGATATGAAATCTATTGGTTTGTATTCTGGTAAATTAACACCCAAGTCAGACTCAGTTTTAGGTGATCTTGGTGGTAGTGAGGGTTCTAGATGAGATTCAAATGAATAAATGAGGAATGCTGATTTAAAATCAACTCCCCTATTTAAGAGTTCAACAACCGTAGGTGATAGGTGGGAGTAATCTGGATTGGATGGAATGTTACTATAAGGATCAAATGATGCTAAATCTCCATACTACAAGATTGAAGAAGAAGAAGAAGAGGGTTGATGTCCCCTTTTAGAACTGGATTTTCTCCAAATTTTTTTAGGGTCTAACAGAGGATCAACTAAGTCAGCCTCTGAATGAGATCCGATGTGCTTAAAAGGTGCTAGTTTGGGAGAGTGGAGTCGCTAGGTGAAGGATTTTAACTTTTCTAGACCTTTAATCACCTTGAAGGAATAGAATACATATCGTTGCCCCAGGAAAACTTACTGAAATTCAAGTCCCCAGCAACGACACCAGTTTGATGTTGTAACTCTGAGATAACAATGGCCAGTTATTATGTTAGAGCATCTAAGATAAATGTTTTGGGGGTTTTGTTTTTATTTGGGAGACCAATGGATGAAACAGATATAGAATTGATCTTCCTAAACTCTTGAATAATATCAATATCTTAGCAGAGGACTGCTATAAATATCTACACAGTGAAATAGCTTGTAAGATGATGAGCAGAAACATAAAAGTAATATGATTGCCACAGTTTTCAAATTGAAAGCTAGATAATCATAAGTATGAAAACCTTTAAACTATGTTTACAGGTTTGAGAAAATACACATGAGCTTACAAGAGATGCTAACGATTTATTAATTTTGAGGGAATTAATTAAACAAACAATCCATTAATTCATTCTCTTTGTAGATTATCACTTCAGAAAGCTTATAGGAATAGATTGAGATACAATTACTCCTACCTAGTTATCTTTGCAAGACACAAGTATATGAAGAAAAACATAATGAATGACACTGGAAACACTTACAGGAAACACAAACTGTGAAAAACAGAATTTAGAATCCTTTGCTTCGTATTAGTGATCCAAAAAGATTAATTACATCATATGTATAGAAATGCTTCTTCAAGGGTGAAACCCTTAATAACTCATGAAGAGATTTATTTATACAATAGTAGGACGAAAAATATCCTAAACTGACTTTACAAAATAAGATTATTTACACAATCAAAAATAAAACTCTCTACTGATCTGGCACTACTTTGGTGCTACGTTGTTTGATGACTATCACTGAAAAAGTTGGAAAGTGATTGAAGCTAGCTGACTATTCCCTCAAAAACGTAATGTTGTTCAATAATCCTTATTCAAGTAAATCTGTTAATTCTTCCCAACATTTCTTATCTAGGATAGAAATATTTGTTACCCTCTTGTAGATTTCATCCATCTCAGTATATTTAGTAGAAGTTGGTTTTACCAAAAATATATGCTTGATTTCATCCAGGATGAAGAAATAATCCCTGAGTGTTTTTACTATGAGAGTTGGTGTTGTTGATCCTTTCATATTGGCTACTGAAGCTACAAGGGTGCCCACCTCTATTAACTTTTTGACATAATCCTCAATTGGCATCAATTTATCATTAATAACCATCATAGAAGGTAAACATTTGTTGATCAAAGGTTCAATTTTTTTGAAGAATCTCTGAACCATGTTGTTAACATTGTTGCACTTTTCTTGTAGCTGAAGGTTAACATTGTTGCACTTTTATTTTATTTTCAAATTCAGTTCTATGATGAGTTTCATCACCTCTGACTTTTGGGTCTTTGTCTCCTCAATTTCTTTGGCCATTGGATCCATTGAAGTTGGTAGTTTCCGCTGTTTCTTTAGTGTTGCAACCTCAATGTTCTTTTTCTTAATGAGATCCTATACAACATTTATCTTTGAGGGATCATACCCCATACTTAGCACTAGATTTTCCAAAGACTGAATCTTGGTATATTTTTCTAAAGAGGAGACCTTCTCCAACTTTAATTGTGACTAAATGTTGGCCAATGTAACCTACATCTTTGACAAACTCATAGCAGTTTTTGTCAAGGTTGAAGCAATCATCTGTCCAATTTATTTGTGCATCTCAATTTGATAAATTGGATGCACATCCTTAAAATTAAATTCAAAAGAAGTGTGTTTCTGGTATTGTGACACAGTTCTGGGCTGAGGAACTTGGGCTTGCAATAAATCCATTTGCATATTCCCCTTCTTATAGTCAAATACTAAAAGAAGCCTTGCTTGAGAGCTGGAAGAATGCTTCCAGAACTGCGTGTAATTATTAAACTTCAATTCTTCATTCTTTCTTTTGATTTCACTAAAGACATGGACGATGTCTTCTTCTTTATTCTCTGGAATGACTCTAGCATTTTGAACTATCTGTTGTTCATGAGAAGTGGGAGACTAAGTTGGAGATTGTATAGACTATTCACCAGACTGTGAATCAATATTCATAGAGACTCTTTGTTTCTTTTTCTCGTGAAAACCTTAAAGCGTTGGCTTGTTGCCTCCGTTGTAGGTGAATATTTTTCTTCCCTTCCTCTCCTGGTTGTTATTTCCTGTGCAATTGGAGTTTGCATATTAGATGTAGAGACTACCTGCTCCTCAGACTCCTAGAGGGTATTCTCTGTCCATTCCAACTAGTTCTTGAACTATTCTATCTCAGGCCTAGCTGTATGATGATATGGTGTGAACTTATTTTCCACCCTGAGTTTGGAGATGACTCCCATGGGTCATATGACCAAGAGAAACTGAGAGAAAATTTCATTTCCTTTAGCAGCTTATCAGCTTCCTCCCCTACTACCCTGGTATTACAAATGAAGGGAACAAATTGAGCTTTGAGCTTAAATTGTGATTTTTTTTTGGCAGCTACAAAGTGTACTTCATATGCATTCAACCTTTGCCTCAAGTACTCCAGCGCAAATATTCTAACACGGAGGTACTTTGGCAGTTTGTAGGATGGATGCTCACAGCCAAAAACCCCGACTTCTGTGTAGTTTTGGTAGCAATATCAATCTCCTGTTGCAGCTTGATCTTTGAAATGAAGTTCTTTAAAAATTCTTCACTGATCCTTGGTAATGGATTGCTACTCATAAGGTTGAGGGTTGGATGAATAAACAGTTCTATGAACTTCTTATATGTGAGTTCTTCTTTTTCCTTCATCCCCATTGAAGTCCAGAAAATCATTGTCGGTGGAGATCCTTCTTCATCAAGTTTCTGCAAAGAAAATGGGAATTTTTCCGCTGAAAATATATAAACAAATACATAAGTACTGAAGCATACTTGAATACTTTTTCAGTGTTAAATTTGACACACTGTTCAAGTAAGGTTTCAGCTATGAAATGACTGAAACCATAAATAACAGTAGGCTTAGAATCAGAAGAAAACTTGGATAAGAAACCAAAGATAGCTTCATTGACAGACTACTCAGAGTGATAACCAAGCAAATAGGATAGGATAGTAGTAATATGCTTGGTTCTATCAGGAAACATAGATGAATCATAAGGGGTATTTCTCTTTGGTAGAGGACTACCAACTACTAAAAATAGTTCCAGGGTTTGGGATCTCTTGGTAAAGTCCTATTTTTTATAATATTCTATCATATTTTCATGAGAAAAAGGATGAGTTGGTGTAGTGGTAGGGGCTTGCAACATTTTCTCAATTGAATCAGCGTTAATATGACAGAGGATTTCTCTAGTAGGTGAGATAATGGCTCTCTTGTTGGTATCATGGGATTCATGGCATTTTCTCACAAACTCTGGATCTCTGTGTATTCCTGGAAAAATATAGTGAGGTAATTGGGATTCCCAAAGCCCAATTTCATCACTTTGGTCAATTAGTTGTTCTTCCCACCAACAATAAATTTCAAATAAATCAAATTGAGAAGAAGTCTCAATGATTTTTCAATCGTTGTCAACTAATGGAGTATGGTGGAAATCAATATGTGGTTGAATTAGAGGATTTGAAACTTCTACAATTGATTTTCCCTTGGGAGGCATTTTGTCAAATGAAACTGCGGACTATAAATGACAAAATGGAAAAAGGAGTTACCAGAGTGGAGACAGGTAACCGACAAGTGGACATGGAAGATGTGCTTGCGAACAGGACAAGTGGATGCTAGAATGTTAGACAGTGGCTTACTTGTTGAGTAAGCGGGCTTGAAATATACTCTCAGTCGTAGAAGCTAACTTTGTAACCTTTGAAATGCATGACACAGTGTTTATAAATAGAAAAATGGAGTGGGAAGGTGGCGCTGAACATTTGAAAGTTCATTAACTATCCAATGGGTTAATTAACGGACATTTGGTTATAAATACACAGGAGCGGAAATGAATGGGCAACTGATAGGCGAAAAATGATTGGATGGGAAATATGAAGTGAACATGACGTGGAGGTAACGTGGGGTGGCGGTAATGGATATGAAGGATACTGCATTCGGGGGTAAGATGGAGCAGTTTGTGGTTTTGGGATTTTTATTCTCGAAAGACTAAAAAGTACTTTTGTGGTTTACATAGGCAGTATTAAAGACTGGGCATTTCACCCCCCCCAATAAACTTCGGATGGTGAATGAGAGCTGAAAGGGAGTGTGTGGGATGAGAGTTGAGGTAGAGGGAGTTTAATGTGTGAGCGTGGAATGAATGATGGGGTCGCGGTATGATAGGCAGATACAACAGCTGTGGGTCTGGGTGTTTTAATGAATGAAGTGATAGCATATGAAAGAAATAACATAAAGTCTAAACTTTGGTTATTCGAAAATGATGCAAGAGGTCAATTGAATAACAATTGAATAGCAATTGAACAACAATTGAATAGCAATTGGACAACAATTGAACAGCAATTGAACAACCACTGAATAATAATTGACTCTACGTTGTTAATCTCCTCTCTCTAGATCTAATGGTCGGTAGTAACATCAAAAATCACACTTTCTTCTGCCCATGGTTCATTCACTCATGAATGATGTGATGCAATATTGATCCCACGGTCAGCAATCAACAGTCATCCAGTGGTTGACAACAGTATCGCATAGGGAACTTGCGTGACGCTTACCCCCCTTCAATTTTTTGATCTTTAGGAAATAACCATTTCAACATCTCAAACTTTCACGTTTCTACCTACCCTTCTATTCCTAACATTTTTACTTATCCTTCCGGAGTGCATTTGAACTAGCAACCCAATATTTTCTTTTTATGAACAATCTATCTCTATACCTTATTTCTTCCATTGACTTAGATTAAACTGTTGAGCCAATTTATTTTCTACCTATGAGAATTAATTTAAAACAAATCCAATTATACAACTGTATAATTGGATAAATAACCCACTGTCACATCTAAACAAAATGCACACAACTATTGTTTTTCAAACTAAATTTAGAACAAAGTAGTGGCATTTAGATTTGCAACACTTAATTGATTTCTTTTTCTTTTCTTTCTAACCTAACATTTTATTTTGCCTTTATTTTTTAGGGCATCTACCTTAACATTTTCTTTGATATGGACATATTTATCAAAATATTTTCCTAACATTTTGTATTCAAAAATTTTTTTTTCCATATCCTATCTTAACATTTTGTAAATACATTTTCATTTTTTATCTAATTATTCTAACTTACCAAAACCAAAAAATGCTACAACAATAAGTACATGACTCTATGACTCAACCAAATATGGAATTTCCTATCACCAAGGACTCATACTTACATCAATCACCCAATGTAGTGGGGTTACATATTTTACTCAACATTACATCAAAGGCCCAAAATGGGATTACATACATAATTTACTTGACCCCCAATAGTCCAAACATGATTGAATATTACAATTATTACGTCATGGGTCTTTAAATGACCTTTACATCAAGAGATGGATATGAAATTTATAACCAAAACCAAAGACCTCCAACATCATCAATATAGCATAAACCTCCAACATCATCAATATGTGACTAAATATGCAATGTCTCCAAGCATCACCCAGTAGCTGTAGCAGTAGTATATCAATAACCATCCTCTTGTCTTCAAGTAACCTTCCTTTTCCTCATATATGAAGAGTTATAATTCATAAGCCGCAATACCATCCTCATGCAAGAAAAAATATCACACCATAACCAAATTCACCAATATGTAACTCCATAAGATTCATAGATGACATAATGATAACAACATATCATAATCAATTTCACTAAATGCAACTTAAGCAATATATCCAAAACTTCAGCAACATATGTGTCTTCGGAAGCATCACCAACGATATATACTTTTCATTATCACCATTATGCAATAGGGAATGTTCAAGAAATCATAATGCTAACAATGAACTATTGGAAGCATAGAAAATGCTCCCCTTGAACCTATGCCAACTATTTACTGTCAAGTATGATTACATCCAACTCAGCCATCAAAAAAGAAGCAATTACACATTGCAGCAACTCATGAACCATCATCATTTCTAAGTAACATCTGAGTATTATCAACAAACTGTAAATAATCAGAACTAGAATGTCAAACAATATCTGATTGAAGCATATTAGAACTTCTCTCATAATCTTGTCCCATTGTTTCTTCATCTCATAGAACCATACAAGTCTGTCTATATTAAAACTCACGTATATACATGATTATCCTTTTTTATGGAATCCGACTATAGAAAGTAAAATGTTGACCCTCCATAACTACAACTCCCCCTGAGCCTGTACTATATGTTCTTGTTCACTACTGCTACATCAGATGCACTGTCAGTATTATAAAAAGTATGAATATCAAATCAGCATGGGAATCATCATCAAAGTATACATATGTATAGCTCCCCCCTGAGGTCATACATCACTATTCTTCTCCTGCTCTTCATGAAGTCATGTACCTCACATCACTTCTACAGTCACTGTGAGAATTATTCTTTAAGAATGATGTACTGCAATAGAGATCATCTTCTTTTACTCTGAATCTGAATAAGAGGAACTATCCTACTCATATCTTTGAATTTTTTTTCTTTAAACATGTATAATTTGTTTGGATTTATATATCCTCTTGCTATGACCTTTCCAGTTTCTTCATCTATAACTTTGCATTTTCTTGAAGTAAACACAATTACAATTCCTTTATCTGCCATTTGACCTACACTTAGAATATTCTCCTTTAGCCCTTTAACTAATAAAGTATCAACTTATTTTCTTGAGAGTCTCAAACTTATCCTTATCTCCAGTCATGTGATGAGAGCATCCTCTATCTATGCACCATTCATATTCATCTTCAAATGAGCAGACAACAAGACCACACCTTATTTTTTCTTCTTCTTTCTGCTTATTATGAGAAAAGTTGGTGGATCCATATTTCTTAGGTCTTTTGACATCATTATTCTTATCTGGTTGCTTGCCATGTTGTCTATGGTGATCCATTAATTTTTTCCTGCATTCCTTTGCTACATGCTCAAATTTTTTACAAGCATAAAATCTTATATGACCAAAAAAGGGAGCAGAGGAATCATAATATTTTGTTTCATATTCCTTCTATTGCAATGAATAGCTTTGTGACCAAATATGTTGCAAGTAAAACAATATCCCTTAAATAAACCTAAGCACCAAAGAGCTAATGATCTTCCTGTGAAGTGGTTATTTTCTTGAGATTGAAACAATCTTCTTCTACAATCGGCTACAACATGTCCATAATTATGATATATACAACATTCAATATTATTGGTCAGAGGAGAGAATCGATTAAAGTCTCTATTATTGGGAGAAAATAATTTCTTTTGAAAATTCATCTTCCTTGGATGTTGATCTGGTTGACTTCTTATCTCTTTGACAAAAACTTCATATTTCATAATGTTATCCTTCAAGATCCTTGTACAAGCCTGTGAACTAGATTCTCCTTTTATAGTTTCATGAAAACCAAGACTGGATTTAATGGTGGGAGACCTCTGACTACTAAGAATGTTATCCAAAATCTTAGTACTATCTTGAAATCTTAAGTATTTATCCTTTTCTTCTAATTTACCTTTGAGAAGGTTTACCTCAACCTCCATTCTTCGTTATTGTTCTTCCTTTAGCTAATATTGTTTCCTCATTCCTTCTTCAACCTTTCTTCCTTCTTCCAATTGATCCTTTAACTGGATAACCTCTTTCTTCAGCCCATTTTCTTGTTTTTCAAATACTTGAAGTAACTCTTCTTTTTGCTTGATTGGTTTTTCTAGATCTTCTCTTAGAGAGACGATCTCATCTTCAAGTCCTTCACAATATTGTTTAGATTCTACAACAACATGATTCGTGTTATCATATTCCTGCAACTTATTCTTAAGATTAATAATCCTTTTCAGAGCAAGATTGAGTTTTATTCTAAGATTAAGAACTTCCTCTATCTTGTCTTCTTCTGAATCAATAACTCCATCTGACATAGCATACTTACCTTTTGATACATTATTATTTTCTTTAGAAATAAGGTTACCTGTTTGTTCTTCTGATGAACAATCTTCCTTTGTTCTTCCTTCATGGATTTCCTGAAGATTGCCCATGCTTCCTTTGCAATTTCATAGTGCATAATCTTTACTAAAGTTGAATCAGGTGTTGGTGTCTAAGTGTGAATAAACTATTCAACCCCCTTGCCTACATTAATTCATCAATCCAAGTGCGTACACTTTTCAAGGTAATGTGCAAGGTATATGTAGGTGAAAGGTTACAATCTTACATCGACCAAGGGTTCATGACTAAGAAATTAAAGCATCATTGTAACAGTAACAGAAATTAAATTGCATAACTTAAAAAGGCATTCATATCAATCTATGGAAATCTGTAACAACAATAAGGAAATAAATACAGCAAGTAAAACAATGTACATAAAAGGAAACATGCAGCACCTGATCAGAAGAGCGGGCCCAAATCTCTGATCAGGGTTACGTTAACTCACAACGAAAGATAGAACAGTAAAGGTACTTATACTTTATTAATTTGTAGAAGAGTTGTTACAATACATATCTCTGCATGGCTAACCCTTCGCACAAGAATGAAACCTATTTTATACAATACAGGGGGAATAACATCTTCCCCTAAACCTGGCAACAAAATGCCCAAAAATATACAATAGTTCAGAACATCACTAGTGTCGAGAGAGCGAGAACAGAAATGATCCAAAATGGATTAAAAACAACTGTGAGTTGGTTATGTTGTTTCAATGTTGCTGAACAGCTACTGTGAATCGTGAAATTGTTGCTACACGTTGTGAGATCAACACCTGTTCCTCAGAATCTGTGGACATAACAAGTTTTAGTGGTTTGCATCAGCAAAACCCTCGTGACTTTACTTCATTAATTATATAATCCAAGAGATAGAGAAAGGGGTTTACCTCATAGGTTTATCATAATAAGTGCATGTTAATGAGTGCAAAAAGGATAAAAGGATGGGTGAAAATGTAAGGAAAAGTTAAGCAGATTTGGTGCCCAATATCTCCCCCCAACTAGCCTTTTGCATGCTCATGCAGTGCGTCGCCTTCGCAGGTCTGGGTTAGATCGGTTGTGGCCCTCATGGAGCTGGGCGAGATCATATTCCTTTGCCATATTTGTTCTTAGAACCTTGTGCCCCTTTGAAAGAAGAATTTCCTTCCACCAATCGTCTAGTACATTATATGATAGGGTATAATGCTCCGCTAGCAAGCAAATGACAGAGATCCTAAACTGAATTCCCATCCACCAGAACCCACATGTTTGGATGCATGCCACGTATCTTGGCACCCTACTTAGTGCCCATGAAAAATTTGGTGCCCCAAACGGTTTCCTGTTCTAGACGGATGTAGGTGACATCATCCACCTTTTCTGGCAACTTTCAAGGGCCTCATCCTGAAATGTGACTATTTGTTTGACACAAATATCGATGCACCAACTTTGTGTCCTCAGCATATGTTGTTTGTTCCCCTCAATCGCTAAAAAGGTGTTGTGCTTATTGTACATAGTCATTGACCGCTCATGCTCTCCTCTCATCATAAGAGGCTTCGTGGTCTGATTTGACTCAAACGTATTGGAAGCCTTCTGCCAACTTATCTAATTGAGAGTGTAGGAGGTGAATTCCCTTAAATGAATGTCCCCCATATATGGGACCAGATTAAATTCTTTGTTAGCATGTAGGAGATATCCATGCAGATGAAGCTCACACATCAAGTGTTGAGTTGCTAATTCATGGGTCCTCAATATCCGAAGGAACTGTAACCTGTCCTCGAATCTTGTGACTGATTTCCTTCTTAATCCTCTCCAAATAGAAAAAAAAGAAATTTCTCATGCAAGAACAAAGCATAGCTAGAATCAGGAGGGCAACATGATATTAACTCTTGTGCCAGGCTGAACATATGTTCTTTGTCAACCTTCAATTCTGTCACTTGTTCCTCCAACTGTTCCACCTTGAACTGTTGCTTTGCATGCCTCAATTGCAATATGTCCACATGCTCCACATATTTGAAGATAGCCTTGGATGCCTGTTCCTTGGCTCTCTTCACTTAATTCTGATATCGGGTCGTGGTGGATTTCCAGGTTTGAATTTCAATTGTCAAGGAGAACTCATAGCCCTTGAACAAATGCTCGATATGGTCCATTTGAATGGCAACATAAGTTGTCGACACATTTTCCACCTGTGTTTCTACTTTGGCCACTATGGCTTTGGGCTTCTTAGCCTATTGTATATATTTCCTCACCTGTTTCTTTAGCTGGTGCACCTGCCTTCTCAGTCTCTGAACCTTTGTTTTCACCTACATCATATCATTGAATTGCAGTTGGTGTTTCTTTCTAATAGGTGGCCTCTGTTGCTCGCACAACTCTATCCAATTCTGCTTCACAACCTCCTCATCTGGCCTTGTAGTTGGTCCAGCGGAAGGTGGATCACTCGGGGGAATATCTACTGGGCCTATTGTTGAGTGCTCCTCCCTCAGTCCCTCCTTCTCGATTTTTTCTTGCTTGACAACCACCTTGATTAGCCTTACCACTGGTTCATTTGGTGGTGGATTACTCAAGGGAGTATCCACAGGTTCGTTTGTCAAGACCATCCTACTTGGTCCCTCTTCCTCAGGAACAACTACTTCCTTCTTGATGATTACCTTGACCTATCCTGGAGTCGTTTCGGCAGGTGGTAGACTGACTAGAGGAATATCCATTGGGATTTCAACTAGAATCTCTCTTCTTTGTTCCCCTGTTTCAGAAGTGCCTGCTTCTTCTTCTCTTCTAGGTTCTAGGGAACTTGTTTCCCGAACAATGTCTACCTCACCCAATTGTTGTTCTTGTGACTCTGCAGTGTGTTCTTCCTCCCTTTTTCCTATAGGATGGTCTTGTTGGGAGTCTATAGCCAACCGAACCTTTAATCAACCCATCAAACTTTAGAATAGGAGGAACACCAATCTCCTCCTCTGTTCATCAGGAAGAGCAAGACACTCTCACTCCTCTCGGGATGGATGAACAAAAAGAAAATTGAAATTTTTTTTCTGCCTGGTATATCCCAGCCCCAGCTGTGACCTTGAGTTCTTTTCCTTTATTTTCAATAGCTCTGCTTTAAGCCGAGACTTCCACCCTTATGGTCTCCTATCCTGCAGTTGACACCAGTTCTTGTGGAACTGTGTCAACCTCAGGATTTAATTCATCCTCAATTTCTGGAGCCAGACGAGTTGGTGGTGGTTCTTGTGTGACACCATCACCCGTATCCAACATTTCTTGAGCAGATGGTGTTGGCACTCTTCCCTGCAACACGACATTGATGAAAATGGACTCCTGTATCGTCGTGTCAACCCCATCCATTATGTCCATAGTTTCTCCTTTTGTTGGTCCCACGGTTTCTTCAACCTCAGGCCTCTCTTGCCTTCGTCCATCATCCTCCACTGGCTCCACGGTCGAGGCTGGTTCTTGTGGATCAGCCTCAGCTGTGGCACTAACAACTTCTTTTGTTCCAACTCTTTCCTCGCTTGGTTTGTCTTCTTCCATCGGCCCCATGGTCAAGGCTAGTTCTTGTGGAGAAACCTCGGTCGTAATGTTGATAATTTCTTCTATATCAACCCTTTCTTGCTGCAACACTTCTTCTTCCTTCGATTCCACAGTCGAGGTTGGTTCTTGTGTAATAGCCTCGACTATTCTTTCCACTTCAAGCTCCCTATTTTGCTCCAATTCCTCGGTCTCCATTTCCATTTCCTTTAGTTCTTCTTGGTCCACGTATTCATCTTCTGCTACCTGTTCTTTCTCTATTACTTCCAACTCCTCTCCCCTAACAACTATAACAGCTACTATCTCTTCCTTTGTTGATTCTCGGAATGTTTCCCACGGGATTGGAACTGGGCTATTGCATACATAACCAATAGCCGAACCATCTCATGGTTGGTGATGAATGTTGCAACTTGCCGTGAGCGCCGATCAGATTGCGCCATCAGCTGGAGGCTTTTTAACATGAAGAAAGGCATGTTTAACGAGAAAGCTTCTAATTATGGAAACCGAAGGTGAGCCAACACTCTAAAATGATATTTAAATATGGTGGTGTACCTCCCTTCACAAGTTATATATCTCATTACAAAACTTGCTACATCACCCCATGGGTGCGGTAATGAATCCCGGTCATATCCTCTGCATTTTTGGACGATTCTCTCACCAGCTTGCAGAAATGCTTCGAGGAACTCAGAGAGGGAGGTTCTTCATGAAAACCAGCTCTGTCCTTGCTAGGGTAGTCCACTGACCTCTGCGATAGCTTCCTCCATGACAAGGACTTCTATCCCTCTAACCTGAGAACTCTCTTCGCCTAAATTGAGTGCGAATTCTATTGCAACTCCTTCATCGAACCCCTGCAACCTATTGAGATAAACGTCCCAACCTATAGTTACAAAGATCTGCCATAATCCCAATTGTTTTGAACCGCTATTGTATCCTCTGGCTCATGGTGCACAGCCAACCCACCCATCATTGTAGAAATGATAACGACACAGTGGACGCAGTCGGCTGGTAGGGGGAGAGCAGCAGCAATCCACACAAACAACGGTGATGGTAGCAGCATGGTGGCCGCGGGGTAAAAGGGCAGTGAGAGTGACTAGTAGGTCTCAGGAAACGCAGCAAATGATGGTGATTTATGGTAGTACAATGGAATAATTATAGCAATTAAATGTAATTCATTGGGAAAATATCGATAAGGTATTGCTGTACAAATTCAAATTCCAATGTGTC
Source organism: Pinus taeda (assembly GCA_000404065.3). Lineage (NCBI taxonomy): Eukaryota > Viridiplantae > Streptophyta > Pinopsida > Pinales > Pinaceae > Pinus > Pinus taeda. Next base: position 80,399 of record APFE030551319.1, read on the forward strand.
GTAATCGTTATTACGAAATCACGATATTTTTTTATTATCGTTCGAATCATATTTGGTAATGATGTCTCATTAATCCATTTTAAGTACGTCGTCATTTATTTATGATGGGACCCCCCCAACTTAAATGTGATCATCCGCGGCACATACTTATCTCTTGAATGGAATATTTTAATTAAATATGTAAGAGTCAACGAAGGTGTACTTAGCGGTGGAGTAACAACAAATTAACCAGCGGAGTAACAACAACAGCGGAGGAACATCACAAATGGAGTAACAACATGGTAGAGTAACATCACCGACGAAATAACAACGGCGACGGAGTAACAACACGGACAGAGTAATAGCAATGGCAGAATAACAGCACCGACGGAGTAACAACAATGGCAAAGTAATAGCACTGACGGAGTAACAGCAACAGTGGAGTAACAACACATGACGGAGTAACAACAACAACGGAGTAACAACACATGACGGAGTAACAACATTGGTGAAGTAACATCATTCGACACTTAGAGAATTTTTTAGGAGTAACATTAGTGGCAGAGTAACAACACCGATAGAGTAACAGCACTGGCGGAGTAACAACATCCGACACTTAGAAAAAAATTCAAGAGTAACAGCAGTGGCGAAGTAATAGCGTCAACTATTAATTGGAAAATTTTCTTTTAGCTTCTCCTTGTCATATTTTGATTCTTATCCCTGCAAAAGACAAACGAGTAAGTAGTAACAACAATATAATAATACTATATATATATAATATATATAATATATATATATATAATATATAATAATATATATATATATATATTATATATAATATATATATATATTATATAATATATATATATATATATTATATATATTATTTTTAAAATTTTTTTAGAAGGTAGAGAGAGCATTCTCTGCACCAACAACCATCAAACTAGATTTATCAGAGAGATGTTTGATGAAGGCATCCTTAGAAGTTGGACGGTGGTATAATTTCAGACGATGTCCATTCATTAGGAAATAAGTACAAGTTTTATCTATTGTAACCAATCTGACTGTTTAATTTTCAAACACAACATCCACTTCATAGGGTCCCATCCAATGAGTGTGAAGCTTTCCTTTAAAATCCTTGAAGCGGAAGTCATAGAGCAATGCCCAATATCCTGTATGAAACACCTTGTTCTTAATAAATTTATCATGCCACTTCATTCTCTGTTGTTGAATAGCAGTGGTTTTTTGGATAGCCACTGAACGTATCTCATCTAACTCATTGAGTTGTTCCAATCGGTATTTTTGGGCCTCTGATAAGTCTAATCCCACTTCCAAAGCTATTATGAGCATGTTGATGTCAAATTCTACTGGAAACAAGGGGGATTTCCCATAGACTAACTCAAATGGTGAAAACTCGGTTGTATTCTGCCATGTTGTCCTATACGCCCAAAGAGCTTCTGGAAGTTTCTGAGACCAGTCCCGGCGATGACTTGCTATAGTTTTTGTCAAGATATTTTCCAATACCTTGTTTGTGCTTTCTACTTGTCCATTCGCTTGGGGGTGGTAAGGAGTTGTTACTCTGTGTTTAACCCTGTATTTCTACATAAGCCTTCCTATCATGTGGGATGTGAACTGTTATCCCCCATCTGAAACGATCTACCTTGGAGTACCATATCGGGAAAAAATCTCTTCAAAAATAAAATATATAACCACCTGTTCTGTTGCTTTCGCAACGACTCTGGCTTCCACCCACTTAGTCACATAATCAATGCAGACCAAAATGTGAACCTTTTGATGAGAAGGTGGGTTAAAAGGTCCAATGAAGTCAATTGCCCACTTCTCAAAAGGTTTGCGGACTATCTGGGGTTGTAGTGGCATCTCATCTGATTTCCCAGGTTGTCCCATCCGTTCACAACTGTCACATCTTTAGACATAATCTTGGGCATCACAAAACGTAGAAGGCCAGTAGTATCCCATTTGCAGCACCTTGTGGCCTGTTCTTTTATCTGCAAAATGTCCTCCACAAGGGCCATCATGGGAAGCCTTCAGTATCTCAGAGATGTCATCCTCTGATACACAACACTGAATCTGTTGATCGAACTCTGTATGAAGGAGGTACCCTGCCATCCATGAATATCGAGCACTATGATGAATAAGTTTCCATTGATCCCTATATGACAAGTGACGAGGTACCTTCCCTGTAGCAAGATAGTTAACAATATCTGCATACCACAGAGTGTTAGCAAAAATTGCAAAGAGATGCTCATCTGGAAAACTATCTTCAATGGGTGTACCTTCAACATTATTTTCTAGCCTAGACAGAAAATCATCAACCATATTGTCCTTTCTTGGTTTATCTACTATGGTAATGTCAAGTTTTTGAAGTAACAAAAGCCATCTTGTAATACAACCAGGAGTAATGGGTTTATTCATCAGATACATTATTATTGCGTGATCAGTATGTACAAAGGTGGGATACCCGATAATATAATGTCAGAACTTGTTGATGGCGTAGATGACAGCAAGGAATTCTTTTTCAGTCACCATGTAGTTTAACTTAGCAGGAGCCAAGTTCTTACTAACATAGTAAACTGCATACGATACCTTATCCACTTTCTATCCAAAAACCACCCCAACTGTTGTCTGACAGTCATCAACATGAATATGGAATGGTAATGTCTAGTCTGGCCCTCAAAGGATCTGAGCGCTATAGACAAGTTCCTTGATCTTCACAAAGGCTGCATCACAGTCATCTATCCACACAAATATGCATCTTTTGTCAACAATTGAAAAAGTGAATGTGCTATTTTAGCAAAGTTTTCTATAAAGCACTTGTAATAACCAACACAACCAATTAAGCTACATACCTGTGTGGGTGTTTTAGGTATCGGGAAGTGCAATATTACCTTTATCTTAGTTGGATCCATTAGAATTCTAGTAGCAGAAAGTAAATGTCCCAAGACTATTCCTTCCTCCATCATCATGTGGCATTTTACTGTACTCAAAGAGACATGCGCCCGTTTGCATCTTTCAAGAACTTTTTCCAAATTTTCCAACCCCTCCTTGAATGCTTCCCCATATGGATTGAAATCATCCATATAAATCTCAACACTGTCATCTACAAGATCAGAGAAAATCCCCAAAGTTTCCCTTTGGAATGTTGCAGGCGCATTACAGAAACCAAATGGGAGGACCTGGTATGCGAAAGTTCCCCAAGGGCATGTAAAAGTGGTTTTATCCTGATCTTCGAGAGCTATTTGGATCTAGTTGTACCCACTAAATCCGTCTAGGAAGGAAACAAACTTCTTCCCAGCCAAATTGTCCAAGACTTGGTCAATGAATGGTAATAGAAAATGGTCTTTCTATGTTGCCTTATTTAATTCTCTGTAATCCACACATACCGCCATTTACCATTTTTCTTGGGGACAATCACCAATGGGGAGACACATTGGCTATCCGAAATGGGGTAGATAAATCCCACATCCAACAGCTTTTGAAGTTCTTCCTTGAAAATGTTTTTCAGAGTAGGGTTCATCCTTCTCTGGGGCTGTCTCACAGGATGACAGTCCTCTTTGATGTATATATGATGGGTACATAGATTGGAAGGAATCCCTTTCATGTCTGTGTAGTCCCAGGTGAAGGCTTCTTTGTGTTGTTGAAGAACATCCAAGAGATGTTTTGTTTGGGATCCTAACAGATCTAGATTAATATTCAGGGTCTTCCCTAGCTCTATTTTCACAGAAATGTTGTCATGGGACGCAGTTGTAGGTATCTCATCGAACCCATTTGTTGTTCCAATATTTTCCTGCGTTTCACAGCTTAAGACAGACTCTAGGATTCGCTAATTTGAATCTAAAATAGAACATGGATTAGTAAAAGTAGTAATTGTGTCATCTTTTGTCTCTGTTTTCAATTGAAGGGCTTGTCCAATAGTAAGGACTGGTCTTAATTCTTCATTTTCAGATTCAGATTCTTCCTTTGTTAAAGGTTTCTTGCGGCCAACTGGTTTCGCTGATGAGCTAGGTTCTATGGGAGGGTATAACACAAGATTTTTAGTAACATTCCCATTTGAGATAAACATATGCCCAGAATGACACCTAATGTAAGCGTCTGCGGTTGCTAGCCATGGTCTTCCCAGAATCAGGGGATGGCCACCAGCTGGGGACTGCGTTTGCAGTACTAGGAAATCCACAGGGTAGTGCCATGAATCAAGTGATATTATGATATCTTCTAACTTCCATACCAGCTTAACTGTAGATCGATCTACTGGATCTAACACGGTAGGTGTATGTTTCAGGTTTTGAAGACCCAATGCATGCATAGTCTCAACAGTAATGACATTTATGGCAGCGCCCAAATCTACCAGCATGCTTGGAATTTCTACTCCATTAATTTGCATGGTTAAAATTGGGTTCCCGGGATCCCCATATTTCACAGGAATGAATTTCCCCATCATAAAATCTCATTGCTTTCCCATCACATGAATGGTGAGTGGGTCCCTTGATTTCCTTTTAGGCTTCTTAGCACAGTATTCCCTGAGAGTTTTTGCATATATAGGTACATCCCTCATAGCTTGTAATAGGGGGATCTTAACAAATAAATTTTGTAACTCCCATAACAAGTCAAACTTAGCTTGAGGGATCTGCTTACTCAAAGCCAGTATTTCTAGATAGGGCAGTTCAACTTGGTGTTTTTGAGTAATTAGTGGCTGAGGAGGTGTCTAATTTTTACTAACTTGGTTCAATTCCTCTTAAACTATTTCTGGTTCCTTTGCCTCGTTGTCAACTTGTTCAATGACAACAGGTTAGGGTTGAGCATCTACTACCCGCCCATATCTCAAATTCATCTCATAAAGTTCCGCGGTGGAAATGTTGTGAGAAAGTAGGTTGAGGGTGTCGGCTTGCTCAACCCCTTTATTGTTAGGATTCAGATTGGGTTGGATAAGAAGTTGAGGATGGATAGGTTGATTACCTGGAGCCATATTAGAGGGCAACTGGAGTTGTTGTTGTGGCATTGACTAGGGAAACTTCCCAGGAGGAGAAGGTCCACACCAGTTCGAAGCCCAGGAAGAACTCAAACTAGCTTGAGGAGCCCATTGCTGCCAGGGTGGATGCTGGTATTGGGGCCACATAAGTGGATAAGGCATGGATTGAGGATCCATATTAAAATTACTAAAATATTGAGATGGATCCGGAAACATACATTGATTTCCCATTGGTGGACGAGGTTTCCATGGCTTTTTAGGTCCCATAAAGTACAATTTCTCCATCTCTTCGCCTGTCCCTTGAAAAACCGCTTTCAATCTTGGCAAGGAGGGGCATGAACTTGTTTCATGATTCAGCTCATAGATTGCACATTCCTCTATAGATTTCAATGAGCATTCCCTCTGTGGATGCTTCTTCCTGCACTTTGGGCAAAATATAGCCATAGTTCTTTCCAATTCTAGTTGTTTTTGTTTTACTTGCAACGTGTCCATTTGTGCAGACATGGTACTCAATATGTCAGTCCTCAAGTTATCCAGTAGATTTCTAATTTCTTCTTTTGTGACACCTGCACTAGATGCTTTCGTTGACCAAATCCCTTGTTTATTCCTTGCAACTCTCCTTGAGCATTGGATGCACAGCTCACAAATGGTATCGAAGTCCTCTTTTTATATATCTCCCTTTCTTACTATGTTTAATAACTCCAAAGAGTCCTCTCGAAAGGCCCAAATAAGGATAATTTCCAAGATATCCTTATCCAGGTCAAAATGACCTGATCTCTGCAATGTGTATTTAAAACATTCCACACAGTCTTCCATGTTTTCGTCCTCTTTCTGCATAAACTTGAAAATTTCTTCCTTAATATCATGTGATTTATAGTAGTCCTGATACTTCTCTAGGAAAGTGGTTTTCACCTCATCCTATGTGGAAATAGTCTTTCCTCCAAGGCCCATAAACCATCGCAAGGTTGTCCCCTTTAGTGTAGCAGGGAAGATTTTCAATTTCTGAGCATATGTTATATAATCATACCCCCGACATACAATATCAAATTCAAACAGGAACGTGTCAGGATCTTCTGAAGTAAGCCCATGACAGCGAGGTAAAGTTGTTAAAGGAATGGGCTTTGTTGGTGCGCCAGTCCGAAGATCCCCAATTGGGAAGTCAATAGTGGAGGTTGTAGGTTCCATGAATATCCTCCAATAATCACTGGGGATTTCATCTAGTTCTACAGGAAATGATGGAAGGGCTCTTATCACATAGGTTTGAGTTGCTTTAACAACACTCCCTCTATCCCTTGGTGATAGAAGTGCCCCTACAACTTCTTTCTCTCTGTCACAGTGGCTTGACCCTTCAAACCCCTTCTCTGCAACTTCTTCTTCCCTATTGGAATGGGTTGGTCCCTCGAATGTTCTGCTTGCAACTTATTCTCCTTCTATTACCAGCAACGGTACCCCTTCATCAGGTATATTGTTGCATGTCTCTTCAGCGGCTTGAAGGGTCTGATGTGTCAAATCAACAGGGGGTGTTTTGGACAACACTGGTTGATCTACCAATTGTCCCTCAAATCTTGTCCATGCACCTAGCCTCACAGCACCACGAGAAGATGCCCTTGATTCAACTTTTGCAATGATTTGTTGGATATAATTATTCCTTCCCAAATCATGTCCTCCTTTCATTGGGGCTCTTCCTCTGCCCCTTTTATTCGAATCTCTATTCATGCAAGTTGGTGTGATGAAAATTTCAATATTAGATCACAATGCTCAGGACCTAGAGCAGGGTGTCAAAAGACCATTCCCTCCCCAGGACGAGAGATCAATTTTTTTTTTAACAACAGAAAGGAAAACAACGAAAGAAAAAGGAACCTAGGGTTCAAGGCCTGGAGCAAGGTGTCAAGGGACCCTTCCCTCCCCAGGGCAAGAAACCAAACAAGAAAAGAATAAGAATACAAGAAAATATAAAGCTCGAGACCTGGAGCAGGGCGTCAAAGGACCATTCCCTCTCCAGGACAAGAGATTGGGTTCTGATAATACAAGAAAATCCAAAATAGCTAATTGAAACAAACCACTTAGCCCAAAAACAATAAAAGCAATGAAAATAAAAATACTACACTCAGGACTTAGAGCAGGGTAGCACTTCCCTCCCTAAGATGAGAGATTGACTCTCTGGTCGATACAGATCGTGTCTTGCACTTTGTTAGCCTTCCCTGGCAATGACGCCAAAATGTTGGTGTCCAAGTGTGAATAAACTATTAAACCCCCCTGTACATTAATTCATCGATCTAGGTGCATACACTTTTCAAGGTAACGTGCAAAGTATATGCAAAAGAAAGGTTACAATCTTACATCAACCAAGGGTTCGTGAGTAATAAATTAAAGCATCGTTGTGACAGTAATAGAAATTAAATTGCATAACTTAACACAGCAAGTAAAACAACATACATAAAAGGAAACACGCAGCACTTTATGAGAAGAGCGGGCGCAACTCTTTGATCAGGGTTGCGTTAACTCACAATGAAAGATAGAACAGTAAAGTTACTTATACTTTATTAATTTGTAGAAGAGTTGTTATAGTACATATCTCTGTGTGGCTAACCCTTCGCACAGGAATGAAACCTCTTTTATGCAATACAGGGGTAATAACATCTTCCCCAAAACCTGACAACTAAATGCCCAAAAATATACAACAATTCAGAATAGCACTAGTGCCGAGAGAGCGAGAATAGAAATGATCCAAATTGGATTAAAAATAGCTGCAAGTTGGTTATAATGTTTCAGCATTGCTGAACAATTGTTGTGATTCGTAGAACTGCTACTACACATTGTGAGATCAACACCTGTTCCTCGAAATCTGCAAGCATAACACGTTTTAGTGGTTCGCATTGGCAAAACCCTCGTGACTTTACTTCATTAATTAAATATTCCAAGAGACAGAGAAATGGGTTTACCTCATAGGTTTATCATAATAAATGCATGTTAATGAGTGCAAAAATGATAAAAGGATGGGTGGAAATGAAAGGAAAAGTTAAGTAGATTTGGTGCCCAACATCAGGTATGTTACAAAATATCACATTTAATGCTACATTATTCTTTCGTAATTCTTAACTTGATGGAGGGGATTTAGTGCAACCATTACATACTAAATTCCAAACTTTAGATCCTTTGTTCATTAACTTAAACTTCATTTATTCCTTCCAATCATGATAATTATCATTACTTAGCATAAACATACTTTTATTGTCCATTGTTTCTAACTTGCCTTGTTCTTCTACTTGTAGGGCCATCCTTTTTAAATATGTTATCTCTTTAGAATGCTTACTTTCACTTTTACCCACAAGAGCAAGTTCAATTGATTCACTATCATCTTCACTAGCATCATTATTACATAGACAAGGAAATGGAACACAATTAGTATAAAAACCCATATCTGATAATTCTTTTTTATTGTCGTCCTCATTCTTGATCAAATGCAATGAACCCCTTGGACAGGGTCGATGGGTATTTGTTGACGTCTATAGCACGTCTACAGCTGTCACTCCATCTGATATATCACTATCACTGCGACAGTTTTTTGACTCCTTCTTTTGAGATATCTTATTCTTTCCCATTTTTGGCACCTACTATTTGAGATTAGGTAAATCCATGTAAATATTGTAAATGGGAAATAAGAATAATTAGAAGATGAAAGGACATTGGGAGAGGAAACCCAAGAGTCTCTCCATGCATATTTTATGATCCATCTCAAAGCAATAACACAATTGGATTTAAGGTGTTACCTCGTGGCCCGTTCATTTTTAGCGTCCTTTCTACCTTGTAATTCTGCATCTTTTGTAGACTGAAATCTATCTCAACTCCCTGCATAATATCATGCATTGTTATTGAATGGATAATTCTCATAAAATTTATGCATTTCAGTAGTGTGAAGTTTTTGGAACGCTGGTGCGTTAAACAATTTTTCGAAGACAGTAAGCTGGGTCGAAATCTCGAGGTGCTACGACTGCGTTGAATGGTGAGACTGCAAATGTGCATACTAATGGCATTCAAATATTGATGGTGTTTGGTAGGTCCTTTTAATGAGTGGAATCCATTAAGAGTTTGAAGAGTTTGAATAAATGGCGGGTATGCATAAATTTTTTGATAGTTGATTGAATGGCGACCATATTGTGTCTGCGTGGAAATTTTTATAAAACCCATGTTTTTTTAACTACACCAAGATGGTAGCCAAATAAAATGGCCCTCAAACATGAAACACCAACATAGGGAAATACTATAGCAGAAGATTTATTTTTTCCAGATGCTATCCTCTGACACTCCAAATTTCCATCGTAAGCCTTGGCCCGAAATTTAGAAGAAACGCCATGCTTGTTCGTCAAGCCCAAATTCATTCTCTTTTCCATGCATATCTTTCCTGATCCCTACACTAAAGATTTCAAACCGACTGCACCCTTCGAAATTTAATGGAAGATCTTTCTGATCCGCTACAAACGATTCTCCATAGCTGAACTTGATTGCGCCCCTCCAGATGCGAGATAATTGTGCTTCTTTCAATATCCTGCATTTTCAAAGATGGAATGGTTCATTTTAAAGACTCTGCGTACATTTTGACTAAGTGTTGATATTACATTTTTTGGAAGATTGGTCGATATATATTGCATGACAGGACATAAAAAATCATATATACATTTTTATATGGTCAGTATTACATAGTGCATGATGCGTTGAGCATATTATAAGATTTATGCATTGAAATGAAATGGTGCGATGAGCAGTTCTTTTTAATGTTAGAGGGCATGAAGAATTGATATATCATATGAAAGAAGGTTGAAAATACGATCTTATGTCATATATTATGAATAGTGAACGGTGATAGAATCAATATAGCTTTGCTCTCTGTACATTAAATAATTTTTTTACCTAATCAAGAAGGAAAAATAAGGTTGCATTATTTTGAAGCACATAGCCTTTTTTTTAAGAATGCACTCACTTATATCTATAATGGCAGTAATTTTCACTAGCAAGGAGAACTATTGTGAGTGGTTTGGGTAGATAATATACACCCACATTTTTAACGAGTTGTGGAAAGGGTTTGTAAAGGAAAAGGAGATAATGCACCTGAAAAGCCCACTTCAAATAATGAGCTTGCCATTTCAGAAAGAAGAAAATCAAAGCCTACCTCTTGATTGCAACATCAGTAAATGAAGAGGTGAGTTGCCATATTTCTCCATTTTCAAATGCCTTTGAATATTTAAAGAAGTTGAAGGAATTGTATGACTCACACTCTGAACTTGAAGTTTTTCAATTGATGCTTAAGTTGTTCAGTCTTGAATAGAAAAATGATAACCCTCTTTCCTTAGCATCAGAAGTAAGATCCATTATGCATAGATTGTCTTTAATGATAGATTGTGCAAGAGAAAAAAAAATTGGATGCAACAAAATAACAAATGGTTTAGTAAATGGGGTATTGGCTTGAATACGTGTCCCATAAACAGCAAAGAGATAAAAGCTTTTGTTATGGAAAAGTTCCACAAGCATACTTGGGATAAGGAGCTAGGAAGAAAGAAAAAATACTATATTGAAGTGTTTAATCCCACTCATAATCATCAACCAAAATCATACATAGAGGCCAATATCTCTTGGAAAGCCAAAATTCTTACTGCTCAGTTTGATCCGAATTGGATCCTCAAACAATTCCCTGATTGATCAAAGTGAATGACAGACTTCAAGGAATCTTATAGCTATTAGAAATAACCTCTGAATAATGGTAATTTGTAGCCAACACGGAACAATGAGGACCTTCGGTCAAAGCGCGTCAACCGTTGGCCCATGGAGCCCGCGCATGGCGCAAAAATCGCAATTGGGAAGCTCAGATCCGGAAATGGAGGTTGTTTCTGATATGCAATTAGTGCAAAGCTGGGCAAAACCCCTCGAAAAGGAGAGACCCTGAGTGTTCGGTCACAAGGGGAACCAGAAAACCATGGGAAAGCGCTAAAACCAACAAGGCGGGTCCCACGCTCAAAACTGGCGAAATATCGAAGGCATTTTGGGCGGTAAGTAGGTTTGGCCGAGGACCGAGCGATTCCACACACCGAGTGACGCGTATCCATTGGGGAGAGAAAAAAACTGCTTACATCGCGGACTAACAGTCTAGCAACTCAATTATGCAATATAAGCGAAGACCGTAGGATCTGGAGGCTCTAGGTCAATGGCGAAGGTTCAACCCGATGGATGACCAAACCCGAGGGAGAAATAAACTACGACACATAAGATTTGACGTCCAAGTTGACCAATGAGCCGACAGAAGGATCTGTTTTGCAGGCATCTAGGAACTAACGGAAAAAAAGACGTTCAGGAAGAACTGACACTGAGTTCACAGGGAGACAGGTAGCCAACTCTCTGCGAAGCATTACATAGCGATGATGACGCAGGGCAGAGGAGTCCCAATGGACAGAAGCAGGCGATCCAGAGAGCCAAGAAGCCGAAACGAATAATCGAAGGGACGAACTGGCTTTAAAGCCACGAGCTGACAGATACAGAAAGGGGAAGCAGTGAAGAAGCCGAAGGGTGAGAGACACAGAAAGAGAGGAAAAATTGCAGAGGACAGAGAAGCCGAGCTGACCATCAAAGTAAGGGTGGAATCGAGCAGACAGAGAGCAATTGAGGTCGAAATTCGGTGTGGGGAGTCTATGAACTCTAAGGACTTGGGAATTCCAAGTGCCATCCCACTGATCATCCTCTCTCAAGTGAGATTCAGATTGAGCTCCTTAATGTAAGACTCTATTTTAAAAACATAATAAAAAGGCCACCACTAAACGCTGGACCAGGAGACGTAGCCCAGGAGGATTGGGTGAACTCCTTATTAAATTTTGTTGTGTTTATGTTTTGCTTACTATGATCTCTCACTGTTTCCAGCGTCTGTGTATTTCACAATCTTATAGATCTATTTCACAAGATAACATAGACACACACACCAACACATGAGTCTATAATACCTTTAATAATTTCCTGAGGTCACCTAGGGGTGATTTCAAATGAAGTGGTATCAGAGCTCTAGGTTGTTAAGGTTAGACAAGCTTGTGCTAGATTTAGCTGTTGAATGCTAACTAAATCAAAGCTCAAATTAGGAGAAGGAGAGTTGGTCGAAACTAATCCTGAAATTGGAAGAGTCTATCCTCAGAAGACAATGTCAGAGGAAGGTTCTATGGGCCTAGACCCTAAATTTATAGATAGTTTCCTAGCCATGAGATCCATGGTAGAGGAAATGTATAAGGACTTTAAGAAACATAAAGATGAGGAATCATCAGTCTCCATACAAGATAAAGGAGAAGAAGAATCTCTCCTCCATGACTGCTCCAAAGACAAATGGAAAGAAAGAAGCTTTCTCTTACCTCCTAATAGCCCTGAACATAAAAAGAAGACATCTTTGATTAAACTAGATGTTAAATTTGATTTACCAATATATGATGGAGAGTTGAATGCAAAAAATCTGGACAATTAGATCAGACAAATTGATATTTATTGTAGAGTGCAGAGTATCGACTCAGACAAGAGCAAGATTCAGTTGGCCAACCTATGCCTTGGGGGCACTACCTTGGTTTGGTGGGAAGGCAGGACCCAAGCTGACATGAAGAAACTGGGTAAGACTCTTTCTGCCTGGAGTGAATTTGTTTCTACAATAAAAAAGAAGTTCTATCCACTGGCCTATATGCAGCAAGCCATGATGAGCTGACAAACTATTCGCCAATTGAAAGGGAAAAGTGTACAAGGTTACACCCAAGAATTTAGGAAGAGAGCTTTGACTCTAGAAATCTCATTAGACTCACCTGAGACTATGTTGAAGTACATCGATGGTCTACATAGCTACATGAGGCACATTATCCTCATGTTTAATCCCATTAGTATAGATGAGTTATCTGTTCAAGCTACACATCTAGAAGCTAGAGGAAAGAATGAGAACCTAGAGGTTGGAGGATCATCGAAGCCCATTGCAAGCAAGAATAAGGAGAAAAGAAGACAGAAATGGAAAGAGAGGAAGGCCAACACTGCACAAAAAAGTAATTCTTCATGCACTCACTGTAAGAAGGATGGGCATGATGATGAGCACTGTTGGATTCTACATCCGGAGTTGAGACTTAAGAAGTTCGAGGGAAAGAAGAAGAAGATTGTTGCAGCTATTCAGAAAGATTTGGGTTGGACTCAGGAGATGAAACAACCATTGCAGCCACAGGTATAAAAGGTAAGAATTCTGAAGCATCTACTAGTAATTCTACACAATCTACTATTGATGAAGAAAATGAGAGAAAAAGGCATGAGCTTTTCCATATTCATGTTATTTCCAAGCATCAAAAGATTGATAATTTGTTTGATAGTGGCTTACAAGTAAATTTAATTTCTGAAGCAATTGTAAAGAAGTTGGAATTACTGACTACACCTCACAAGAAACCATGCCCATTAAGTTGGTTAAGTGATAAAGCACAACTACAAGTGACTAGACAATGCAAGCTTAAGTTTTCTTTTGAGTCAACATTTGTAGATGAGGTTGAGTTAGATATAATTCCTTTGGATATATGTGGAATTTTTTTATAAAGTCCTTACTTGTATGGCAGAAAATCTATTTTCTATAGAGCTAAGAACAAGTATCTACTCATTAAAGATGGAATCGAATACTTTGTAAGAGCTCATAAGCTCAAGAATAATTATATTCTCATAAACTCGGGGTAGATGAAACGAATGGTAAATTCATGCAAACAATTTTTAATGATGGTTGTAAAGGAAAAGAAACCTAATCAAACCAATGTATTTGAGGGTTGTGATGCTAAATAACAAGTTGATTTAGAAAAAGTTGTTTTAGAGTATGATATCGTGTTTCAAGAACCTAAAGGTCTGCCACCCAAAAAGGAAATAGTGAATGAAATTAATTTGCAGCAAGATGCTCCATTGTCTAGCATTGGGATGTACAGGTTGTCCACTTTAGAGAATGCAGAAATCAAAACAGGTGTAGGAGTTGCTTAAGAAGGGGTTCATCAGACCTATCACATCACCATGTGGGTCACTAATCGTTTTGGTGAGAAAAAAAGATGGCTCATGGAGAATGTGAATTGATTTCCGAGAACTGAATAAAATGACAATAAAAAATCGTTATCCCCTTCCTCGCATAGATGATCTATTAGATCAATTAAAAGAAACTGATTATTTTTCCAAGTTAGACTTGCATAGTGGGTATCATCAGGTCAGGGTTGCAGAGCAAGATGCATGGAAGATTGCTTTAAAAAAAAGCAAGGATTGTATGAGTGGCGGGTTATGCCTTTTGGCTTAACTAATGCTCCTTCTACTTTCATGAGAATGATGAATGATGTACTCAAACCTTTTCTTGATGATTTTGTTATCGTATATCTAGATGACATTCTTATATTTAGAAAGACATGGGAAGAACACTTAAAGCATGTTAAGCAGACATTAGATGTTTTGAAAAGAGAAAAAACTTTATGTCAAACTCTCAAAATGTGAATTTGGAAAAACATCCTTGAATTATCTGGGTCACATAGTAGGGGGTGGTGAATTGAGGATAGATCCCTCTAGGGTTGCAGTAATTGTAAATTGGCCTAAACCCAAATCTGCTACAAAAGTTAGAAGTTTTTTAGGAGCAACACAATATTGGAGAAAATTCATTTCTAACTTTTCCTTAATTGCAACTCCCTTACATGCTTTAACAGGATTGAACAAGGTGTTTCAGTGGGGAGGCAAATAACAAAAAGCCTTCGACACCTCAAAAGAAAATATTAGTACAACACTAGTACTGGCACTGTCGGATCTTCAAAGACCATTTGAGATCCAAATGGATGCTAGTGACTATGCCATGGGAGCAGTGCTGATACAACACGACAAACCCATTTGTTATCATTCCAAGACATCTAATTATGCAGTACTTAACTATCCCATATATGATAAAGAATTGTATGCATTAGTACAGAGTGTGAAAAAGTGGAAACATTATTTAATGGGCAAAGAGACAGTTATCCATACTAATCATCAACCACTTCAATATCTACACTCCCAAACTAAGTTGTAGCAATCAAGACACTACAGATGGATGGGGTTCCTACAGCAGTTTCATTTGGTCAGCAGATATAAAAAGGGCATACATAATAAAGTTGCAGATATGTTATCTAGACCTTTTATAAATGCATCTACTATACTTAAGCATAAATCAGTATTGCATGAGAGCTACATTGAAAAATATGCTCAAAATATGGACTTTAGAGATGTATATGCAACTTTAAGTCAAGGCAAACGAATGGAAGAATTGGATTATCACATTAAGGACCAACTCTTGTATCATTGTGGGAAGCTATGCATTCCACAAACTGAAAGAGTAAAAATAATACGAGAGGCACACACTTCTCTAATAGTAGGTCACTATGGGGTAAGTAAAACAGTTGCACAGCTACAAAGATTTTGTTATTGGCAAAAAATGAACGAGACAATTTCTAGATATGTAAGAGGGTGTACTATGTGTGCTAAAAGCAAGCCTAGCAATAGGAAACTAGGCTTTACACTCCATTGCTAGTTCCTTCTCATCCTTGGAAAAGTGTTTCCATGGAATTTGTTGGAGGACTACTTAAGTCTAGGAAAAATCATGATTATTTGTATGTTGTTGTGGATAGGTTCAGGAAAATGTGTATTTTGATACCTTGTAATAAACAGATTACAGCTGAACAAACTGCAAACTTATTCTTTCAGCATGCATGGATTCATTTTGGATTACCCACTTCCATTATATCTGATCGAGACACCAGATTTGTGGGAAAGTTTTGGTCAAGTATGTGGGAACTGATGGACGCAAAACTGAAGAAAAGCACAGCTTTCCATCCACAAACTGATGGCCAGACAGAAGTAGTCAATAGTACAGTGATCCAGTTGCTCAAGGGATATTATAGCAAACATCCCAAGCTTTGGGATGAACATTTGTGTTATGTGCAACATGCTTACAACCAAGCCAAACATTCTTCCACACAGAGATCTCTTTTTGAGACCTGTTTTGGTTTCACACCAAGGTCTCCCTTGGATTTTTTCTTTGGTAAGGACACAGCAGTTGATGGACAGAGTGATGTGGACAAGGCAACTAGGTTCATTGAACAAATCCAAGAGATCCATCAGGAAGTACAAGAACAGCTGGAAAAGAGCCAAGCCAAATACAAGGAAAGGCATGACAAGCATTGGATGGAGCATAGTTTCCAAGTTGGTGATCAAGTTTGGTTGTATATCAACAAGGATAGGATGCAAGGTGAAGGTAAAAAGCTAAAACCAATAAGGTATGGATCTTTCAGGATCCTTGAGAAAATTGGTGAGAATGTTTTTCGCCTTGATTTGCTAGTCTATATGCACATCTACTCAATTGTCATTGTAGATAGTTTGAGACTATTTGAAACTTCATTAATTGAAGATCCCGAAGAGCAGAGTCAATTGCCTTCTATTGATGACCTATTACTTGAATATTTTAATGAATTGCAGGAAAACACAGTTCTAGACATGAAGGTGAGAACGACGCACAGAGGAGATGCTGAGTACCTCAGAATTGGACTCAAGGGTTCAAAGCCAAGCAGTGCAAAATGGATAGAGATTAGAGAAGTGAGAAAGTTGTATACTCACCTATTTGGTGCTTGAAAACCAACTTTTGGTGGTCCAAAAGCTTTTTCAGTGGGAAGGTCGTGATCCGAATTGGATCTTCAAACAATTCCCTGATTAATCAGAGTGAATGACAAACTTCAAGAAATATTATAGCTATCAAAAATAATGTCTAAATAATGGAAATTTGTAGCCAACACGGAACAATGAGGACCTTCGGTCAAAACACGCTAACCGTTGGCCCATAGAGCCCATGCATGGCACAAAATGGCAATTGGAAAGCTCAGATCCAGAAATGGAAGCTATTTCTGAAATGTGATTAGCGCAAAGCTGGGCAAAACCCCTCGAGAAGGAGAGACCCCCAGCGTTTGATCACAAGGGGAACCAAAAAACCGTGGGAAAGCGCTAAAACTGACAAGGCGGGTCCTGCGCTCAAAACTAGCATAATATCAGAGGCATTTCAGGCGGTAAGCGGGTTTGGCCGAGGACCCAGCGATTCCATACACCGAGTGACGTGTGTTTGGTGAGGAGAGAGAAAAACTGCTTACATCGCAGACTAACAGTGGAGCAACTCAACTGTGCAATATAAGCGAAGACCATAGGATCTGGAAGCTCTAGATCAACGACAGATGTTCAACCCGATGGATGACCAGACCCGAGGGAGAAATAAAATACGACACATAAGATTTGAAGTCTAATTTGACCAATGAGCCGATAGAAGGATCTTTTTTGCAAGCATCTAGGAACTAACGGAAAAAATGACTGTTCAGGAAGAATTGACACTGAGTTCACAGGGAGATAGGTGGCCACCTCTCTGTGAAGCATTACATATCGATGATGATGTAGGGCAGAGGAGTCCCAGCGGATAGAGGAAGGCGATCCAAAGAGTCATAAGATTATAAACTACAGACAAAGCCTAAAGCCAGCTAGGAACCCTTCGAAAAGCTCTTGTTCTACAATTGCTGAGTAGATAAACACTGCTTTAGTCAATCTCTAGTCTAGTTTATAATCATGGCTAATTTCTTGAGATCATTTTCAAATATTGATCGAAGTACTGTCACTGATGTTGATTCCTGTTCTATTGAAAATGATTTTAATGACCATGAAATAGTTGAAGACCACTAGAAATGGAACCCACCTGTGTTAAGTTATAAACAAATCTATCAAGTTCCCTCTCTGTTTAGCTTAACAAAAGAGTTATCTGAAAGAGGTTGAATTGAAGCTTAAAATTTCTAGTCCTTTTGTATAGATTGTTGGTTTGAGTTTTTTTTAATGAAGATGAGTTTAAAAAGTTCAAAAAATATGTTTCAGAGAAAAAATTTGCCTATTTACATTTTGGAGGAATAAGGATAGGAATAGCTCCACTATTTTGACATGGCATAAATACTCCATGTATATCTGAGGTGTTTGATACCCGACATCAAAACTATGGCCATGATCGTATAGGAACAATATTAGGAAATCTATCTTCTAGTTGCCAACATGGTACTATTTTCCCTGATTATTCTATCAGTCTGTCTGATCCTCATATAAAATATTGTTGGAAATTATTAGTTGGTGTCCAAAGTCTTGAAATGGTAGAAGATAGTGAAGTCCTTTCTATACTAGTCAAGGCATCTTTTCAGCTTACAAACACTGTCCATCCCAAGTTAAAGCAACCTGTATTGAAAGATTGTGTCACAGTTGGAGTTGGTAACGCTCAGATAGAAGGAGTTTCTTATGATAAAGAATCTCTTCCCAATGACTGGTATATTTAGTACAAGTCTTTAGAATCAACAAAAAATCCACAAAACAAAATAAAAAGAATGTCTCTAAGTGATGTTCATGTTCGAATATTGCCCGATAGATCATCAATACCCAGACCCATCTTTATGCCTAAAAAACATGTTTTACCAGCCATCTCTAAAACTAAGCAACCATTGACCAGCAGTCGTAAATCTGTGTCCAAAAATGTATATAGCCATCCATCTTCAGAGTCCACTGTATCTATTCCATCCGACTAGTTGTATATTCCAGAGGAAAAGCCATTTCTTGCTATCAATAAGATGTTTAGAACTTATGTATCTAATTTCTCTCCTGTAGAAGAATTTCAATATGCAAACCACAGATATGTTTAAGGTGGAAAATGGCCACCGAAAACTAGACAACCACCAACCCGAGTTGAATGTGCACCACTGCTTGAACATAATTCTCAAAGCCCCACTGATCTTGACGAAGTCCACCAGATAGGAAACTATCTTACCACGTGGTGTACACATGCAGAAGATGTTCTTGATGATTTGGGTAGGCAGTCAGAATTAATTAATGCGAATCTCAAACTGCTGTATGAATAACAACAATCTGAGAAATCTGCAAAGGAGGAGAGAAGAAGAAGAAGACAAAAGAAAAAAGCCCAAGAAGTTCCAAAGTTTACTTTTGATATGAGCACTCCCAATTATTGGGATAGAGAAGAAGAGGGTGAAGATACAGAAGGAGCCTTTACAAATAATAGTGCAGAGGGGTCAACTTCAAAACCTTCAAGTAAGTTGGCCAATGTAAAAGGAGAAGCCTATAAAGCTAATAAACAATTTTCCTCAAAGAAAGAAATCATGAATCTAGATCAGACAACCTCTAAGTTTCTTTATTTTATTCTCCCTTCAATAAATAATCAAAATAAAGCTCATGTCTTGAAGGAAGTCCCAAAATACCCACGCATTGAAGAAGATTTATATGCTGCAAATACTAGTGGGTATATTCTTGATTTAGATAATTCTTCCAATCCGGAAGAGTCAATCAGGATATGGATTGGTGCTCTGTATCAAATGCAGGTCACCACCAAATTGGATAATATTTCTATCATGGTCCTAGCAGAGAAAAGAATGGCCATAATTGTATATGATTGGTGGATAGGACCATCTGAAGAAGAACGAAGAGCTATCATGGAAGCAGGACTGGCCACTATAGAGTTTTTACTAAAAACACAATTTGTACTTGAGCTAGTAGATGAGAAAAAACAATTGTTTACAGACTTAAGCCAAATGGAATTAAAAGATTTGAAATATATTGATCAATTTGGTAAATAATTTATGGCAAAAGTTTCTAAAGCAAATCTTTCCAATGACATTATTCAAAAAGTTTCATTTTTGTCCAAGCTTCCAAGAAATTTAGGAGATTTAATTATGAAAGATCTTGATGTCCAGAATAACGCATAGATCAAATCTATTGGGTTGATCTTCTCTTTAGATGTATAGAAAAGGTTAAATATCTGTGCTAGCAAAAGAAAGCACATGATATTACACCTAGTTCAGAGGTCTGCAAAACAATGCTGCCCTGGACACCATTTAGAAAGAAGAAGAAATCAAATAAATATGGAAATTTCAGACCCAAAAGAGTTTCCAAACCTCGGAAGCCTTTCCGAAAATTTAAATTTTTGAAAAAAAGAAAAAACCCAAGAAACAACAATTGTTGTTTCATTTGCAAGCAAGAAGGCCACTTTGCTAGAAAATGTCCTAACAATTCCTCATCAAGGCTAAAAGCCTATGTTGATATAGAGGAATTTAAAGATGATTGGTCTTTCGCTGCATTAGACGATGAAGTTTTAGATGTATATATCTTAACAGAAGCTTCAGATGAAGAAGACATTAATCTTCCTATTGTACAAAAAATGAATATTTTCCCTTCTTGTACAAATAATGATTTTTCAAAAGAACTACACTATAGTGATCAGATAAATAGCAACAAAACAGAAGAAACATGCGAAACTACAGATGTTTCTGAAGATGACTTTGATGATAAATCTGTAGCTGAACGATTAATGCAAACAGGTAAGCAGCCCATTTAAAAATTACTTGAACTTAATTCTTTTTGTCTATATAAAAAGAATATTGTTGCTTCTACCAGTGGTCCAGTCCCAACGCTTCATAGAGTAGAAGAAAATGCTCTATTAAAAAAGATTATCAAAACCAATAGTCTGATCTATATTCCAGTCCAAGTCCAAGTTCGTAATGCATGGATAAATGTAGATGCTTTCATTGACACTGGAGGATCTAATAATCTAGCTCGATCTTCTCTATTTAAATCTCTTTGGAAGCCACTCCAAGACATTCTAGTTTCTGAAACCATTGGAGGCTCTGTTCAGTTAACACATTATGTGGATAATATTCCTTTGAAAGTTGGGGGGAGTATTGTAAAAATTTCTGCTATTCAGCATTTCGATATGTCTGCAAGTTTAATGCTTGGCATGCCTTTTATCAATTTTGTATTACCAATTACTATCAATGAAGATAAGCTGATAATTAACTAAAAAAAGAAAGCTATTGTTGTGCCTAGACTATCTATAGCAAATTCTAAGGCAAGAAATGAGAGTAGTCAAAAGAAAGTCGGAGCATGTAAACCCATTAAAGACTCCAAAAATTGGCAAGAAGTTTTGCAATTTTATGAGAAACGAGTGGAGTCAAAACAAAAGGCCTGCATTGACCCAAAATGGTCCAAAGAGCAGATTGATATCCATAAAAGATTGCCTAAAAGTTGTTCAAATAATCCCCAGCATTTCTTAACTGTTGAAAGTCCAAAACAAGAAATAGTGACTCTACACAATAATGGATTCAAAGGAAAATTAATCCCATGCACCCCCACCGATGAACAATAAATCAGAAAACAAATAAGTGAGCTGCTTAGTATGAATCTTATTGAGCCTAGTATGTCTCACTATTCTTGTTCAGCGTTTCTGGTTAGAAAATCACTCAGAGATAGTCATAGATAAACCAAGAATGGTAATTAACTATAAACCTCTAAATGCTATAACTCAGAGTTTTCATTATCTTCTACCAAGACCATAAACAATTATGCAAAAAATTCAGCATAGCAAAGTATTCAGCAAGTTTGATATGAAATCTGGATACTATCAAATACAGATCTAGGACGAAGATAGACACAAAACTACCTTTACATGTCCTGCAAGTTTTTATCAGAGGAAGGTCGTTCCATTTGGCCTCAAAAATGCTCCCGCATTCTTTTAGAGACGCATGGATTTTATTTTTGGGAAGTATGATTTTATTGTAACATATATTGATGATATTCTTGTACATGGCCCAGATCTAGAGACACATTTAAAGCATTTATAAATTTTTATGACCAAAGTTCAAAAGCATGTTATAGTCCTGTTTGAGAAAAAGATGGTTTTGTTTCAAAACATCATAGATTTCTTGGGGATTAATGTTGTTAATGGGCAAATTCAAATGCAGCCCCATATTCTTACAAAACTGTCTCAGTTTCCAGATGAATTAAAAGACACTAAAACCATTTAGAGATTTTTAGGTGTCTTGAATTATGTGCACAGATATATTCCAAGATTGTTAGAAAAACAACTCCAATTAGATAACATCTTCAAGAAGGACGGTCAACAGAAACCACTGCAGCAGTTAGGGAACTCAAATCAGAATGTCAGCAACTTCCCAAGCTTCAACCACCAAGTAAGGGCCTTCTAATTTTACAAACAGATGCTTCTGATGAATTTTGGGTAGCTGTTCTTTTTTAGAAAAGGAAGAATGAAAATTGATAGAAAGAAGAAATACTTTGTGCATATGCATCAGGTGAATTTTCTCCTAGTCAAACGAATTATTACATTGTTGAAAAGGAAACCTTAGCAATATTTAATGGAATACAGAAATTTGAATTATATATGGCACCGGTGAAGTTTCTCATAAGGACTAATTCTATGAATTTCAAATATTTCTTATCTGCCAAAATTTCAAGACAACTTGCTAGAGGAAGGTTACTCTCTTGGCAGATTTGGTTCCAACAATTTCATTTTGATGTTGAATGGATACCAGGCAACTCTAATTTCTTAGCTGACTCTCTAACCAAAGACATGAATAAAGCCTTTGTTTCGGCTCTTCAAAGTTATTTTATTATACCTGGAAAAGGACCTGAGGATGATAACTTTAGCACATTTGTTGATAGGTTCAGAATTCTGGAAAATCATGCAAGTCATTTAACCGAAGAAATAAAAAAGGTAGTAGCTCTGTGATTGAGAAGAAATCAGTGGATTAGAAGATGTCAAGCATGGACTTCAAAAAATGTGAGCATATCTTTGGGATTAGATACTGATTTGGTAAATGTATATCCTTTGCCCAACATGCAGGTAAAAATCTATTTTAAGCATTTGACTAATATGTGGTCATCACAATTCATTGCAAACATTATTTGGATCTTAAAGGTATTAAATTATTATCAGTTGATTGGAGGAGTGGATTTTTCTTTAAGTATATATACAAGAACTCAAACGCTAGATTTAGAAGCCATTCCAATCAAAGCAGACTTAGAAAAATATCTTCGGTCTTTAAGAATTCCTGACATTTTTGAAGAACTAGGAGCATCCTTTTTACAGAGAAATGATGAAAATTATGCACCCAATGATACTTTCCCTCAATATGAAATTTTTGAAAATTTTGCTGATTGGGAGATCAAAGGAGGATTTTGTAGAAAAAAGCCATCTATAAGAACATCTCAATGTGTTCAACGAACTCTACAATACCTAAGGACTTTCTCATCTCCTTGGGATTTTCAGAGTTTAAGATTTAGAGAACAAATTTCTCCAAATCCATTTTCACAGGTTTTCTGTCAAGAAATTATAGGAGAACTAAGAACCAGTAATAATATTGAAAGGATTAAAAAACTGGCTCTTTGGTTTAAAGACTTCGGGATGTTAAAATTAACAGAAAAGAGACAGGTTTTGCAACAATTAGATGAACTTCAAGGAGAACCAAAGGTTTTACGTTTTATGATTAACCGCATTGTGTTAATCACAATCAACATTATTTCAGGCAACTGGGATAATAATGTAGTTCATCTTATCAGTTTGTTGATTTCAAACAAAATTTGTACTCAGTAATTTTGGAGCTAGGATGGCAATCAAAAACATTCATTAATGAAAACTGCAAATCCTGGGTGCAACATGCAGTAGAAACAGTTACTAATATGTTCCAAATATTCAAATGGGAACTTCTAGATGGTGTTGAGTTGGCAGTTCAGCATTCGCCTATGTTTTGAAAAGTTTTTAAAGATTCCTTCATGGATATTGATATCAATCCATTGCCCTTTCTTAACAAGTGGGAGAAACAAGATGTAATGTTTACTCCACAACAATAGGACCTCCACAAAATTAAAGTAAATCTGGACCAAGGACAGACATCAAAAGCATCTAAAAACAAAAGTGAAATAATCCTAGCAGATGCTAAAGGAAAAGGCAAACTTGAGGAATCTACTTTTTAGGCTTTTCAGGACAGCTATCCAGATGCACAGGATCCACATGATTTCAGCTGGGATAAAGAGTACAAAAAGATGGTGGAATACAACTATCTCACAAATCTTGAGAGAAAAGCATTTGAAAGGCCAATGTCCTTTGATGATGATGAATTTGATAACTACGATTTTGATCGGAGTTCGAAAGGATACTGGTAGAATCTTTGTATAATTAGCTAGCAATGTGAATGTTGTAGCTAGTGAAATTATTGTACTCGAAAAGTTCAGTAGACACTGTCGGTGAAAGAAATGTCAACAGGACCCTCAATTATTTCCGCTTTCTTGTCATATCTTAGATAGATTTAGATTCTTTAGAGAGTTATAAAATGGAGGAGAATGAAGATAGGAAGCATGAGATAGGGTGCTTCTTGATCTCATATTGTAATATTTCAAGCTCTATAAGTTATTTTCTTTGAATTAATAATGAAGCCTACAGGGACACCTGTCTGAGGACAGTTTATGTCATCCGAAAGAACCTGGAACTGTAAGGCGAAGGCATTTTGAAGACCAAGAGAGAGGTCGTAAGTCGAAACGAACAGTCAAAGGGATGAATTGGCTTTAAAGCCACGAGTTGACAGAGACAGAAAGGGTAAGCAGTGAAGAAGCCGAAGGGTGAGAAACACAGAAAGAGTGGAAAAATTATAGAGGACAAAGAAGCCGAGCTGACCATCAGAGTAAGGGTTGCATTGAGCAGACAGAGAGCAATTGAGTTCAAAATACAGTGAGGGGAGTCTATGAACTCTAAGGACTTGGCAATTCCAAGTGCCATCCGACCGATCATCCTCTGTCAAGTGAGACTCAGATTGAGCTCCTTAATTTAAGACTCTGTTTTAAAAACATAATAAAAAGGGCACCACTGAAAGCTGGACCAGGAGACATAGCCCAGGAGGATTGGGTGAACTCCTTATTAAATTTTGTTGTGTTTATGTTTTGCTCACTATGATCTCTTACTGTTCCCAGTGTCTGTGTATTTCGCAATCTTATCGATCCGTTCCACAAGATAACATAGACACGCACACCAGCACATGAGTTTGTAGTACCTTCATTAATTTGCTGAGGTCACCTAGCGGTGATTTCAGATCATAGTTAAGGACTAATTCTCATCAACTCCGTTGTGGAACAAGGTGCTGGAAAAGGCCAAAGTAAGTGTGGGAGGAAAAAGCATTCATTTTTTTTTCTTCCATAAAAGTGGAAACCGAAAAGCATTTCATTTTAGAATGTGAGGCCTTCAAAGATAACAGGAAAAGTTATGCAAATATGCTAGTAGTTAGCTCTTGGGATAATCTGTTTAGCGAGGGGTTTGTCAAGAAGCTAGGAGCATTTATTTTGAAGCTTCACAGAAAAAGGGTCGAATACATGAAGCAGATGAAGAAGCAATCTGTCTCATAGGCTATCTTTAGCCCGGTGAACGTTACAAATAATTTCTTGCTTACTTTCTATTAGAAATTAGTGTTGCTCCACTCGCTTACACATAATGCTCTAGTCTTGTTGCCTTTACACACAATGCCTATGTAAAATACTTTAATTAAAATAATTCTAAATAAAAGAAATCACTTATTTTTGTATACTTTATATAATTAAGATACCAAGTCCCAAGAGGGATCAAATTTTTTGAGAAAGAAATTTGGTTCCTCATGGAGCTTTGTAGATTCAAAGTTAAGATGGATCTAGGTTGGTTTAATTCCACCCTTTAAATATGATATATTCCACATGATTACCATGGATGAATACCATGGGTTCCACCCTTCACATGCCATTTTAAATGGACAAGTTTGATCACATAACTGTTTTTGGACATTGCGAGGGTTTGCCAAGTCGGATAACATAATCGTTTTTAAATCTCTGCCAGCCTTAGCCAAGTGGGTTTGCAATGCCCTTTTCTCCCCCAAATTAATTTTTCTGCGATAAAAGCACTGGGTTCCTTTAAATATCAGAGAAAAATAATCTGACAATAGAATATTGAAGGAAAACTCATTGAGGGAAAGACAATAGAAATATAAACTCTATTGATTGCTACCTAATTGCTTACTCTAGCTCACGGCTCAATGGATCCTCATCGTCCACCCTATCACAACTACGAGCCCAACTATGGCAGAAGTCTATGAAAATGTGTCGAACAAAAGAAGGATGCTAAATACTGGAATGTAATCGAGATCTATAATGATGAAGAAGACTATTCGAAAGAGGAGTATGAAGAAGAGGATGATGAGGGGTTGGATGATTCTGCAGAATAGTAGAAATAGCTTGGCAAACATCCCCTTGCTCATGGGCCATCTCAGTCTAATACTTCTGGGGAAAGAGGGAATGAGAGTGAAGATGGAATGTGTGGGGACAAGACTTGGCAATTGATCTTGTCTCCACACATTCCATCTTCGCTCTCATTCCCTCTTTCCCCAGAAGTATCAAACTGAGGTGACCCGTGATTAAGGGGACATTTCCCAAGCTATTTCTACTGTTCTGCAGAATCATCCAACCCCTCATCATCCTCTTCTTCATACTCCTCTTTCACATATTCTTCGTCATCGTCAAAGATCTCGATTACATTCCAGTATTTAGCAATGTCCTTTGGTTAGACACATTTCCATAGACTTCCGCCATAATTGGGCTGGTATTTGTGATAGGATGGACGATGAGGATCCATTGAGCCGTGACCTAGAGTAAGCAATCACGTAGCAATCCAACAGAGTTTATATTTCTATTGTCTTTCCCTCAATGAGTTTGCCTTCAATATTCTATTGTCATATTAGTTTTCTCTGATATTTAAAGGAACCCGAGGCTTTTATTGTGGAAAAATTAATTTGGGGGAGAAAAGGGCATTGCAGACTCACTTGGCCAAGGCTGGCAGAGATTTAAAAACGAATATGTTATTCGACTTGGCAGACCCTCACAATGTCCAAAAACGGTTATGTGATCAAACTTGCCCATTTAAAACTGCATGTGAAGGGTGGAACCCATGGTATTCATCCATGGTGATCATGTGGAATATATCTTATTTAAAGGGTGGAATTAAACCAGCCTAGATCCATCTTAACTTCGAATCTACAAAGCTCCAAGAGGAACCAAATCTCTTTCTCAAAAAATTTGACCCCTCTTGGGACTTAGTATCTTAATTATATAAAGTATACAAAAATAAGTGATTTCTTTTATTTAGAGTATTTTAATTAAAGTATTTTACT
>APFE030551319.1:114686-125305 GCA_000404065.3 Pinus taeda
CCTCCGTATAGGGACAAGATTCTGGATTTAAGAGATCTGTGGTTTGTATCTTTTGAATCAGTTACCGGAAAATCCACAGTATGAACATTTTTATGCCAACGTTTCAAATCCCAACTGGGATCCATCATTAGGACTTATGAATGATGATAAAAGAAGAGTTGCTTAGAAGGAAAAATGAAGATCCGCAGCTCTTTTTGCTATCCTCACTTTAAATCTTTCGAGTAAAAGGATTTCACTCCAAGCATCCCCTCCGTATAGGGACAAGATTCTGGATTTAAGAGATCTGTGGTTTGTATCTTTTGAATCAGTTACCGGAGAATCCACAGTATGAACATTTTTATGCCAACGTTTCAAATCCCAACTGGGATCCATCATCAGGACTTATGAATGATGATAAAAGAAGAGCTGCTTAGAAGGAAAAATGAAGATCCGCAACTCTTCTTGCTATCCTCACTCTAAATCTTTGGAGTAAAAGGATTTCACTCCAAGCATCCCCTCCGTATAGGGAAAAGATTCTGGATTTAAGAGATCGGTGGTTTGTATCTTTTGAATCAATTACCGGAGAATCCACAGTATGAACATTTTTATGCCAATGTTTCAAATCCCAACTGGGATCCATCATCAGGACTTATGAATGATGATAAAAGAAGAGCTGTTTAGAAGGAAAAATGAAGATCCGCATCTCTTCTTGCTATCCTCACTCTAAATCTTTCGAGTAAAAGGATTTCACTCCAAGCATCCCCTCCGTATGGCGACAAGATTCTGGATTTAAGAGATCTGTGGTTTGTATCTTTTGAATCAGTTATCGGAGAATCCACAGTATGAACATTTTTATGCCAACATTTCAAATCCCAACTGGGATCCATCATCAAACTTATGAATGATGATAAAAGAAGAGCTGCTTAGAAGGAAAAAAGAAGATCCGCAGCTCTTCTTGCTATCCTCACTCTAAATCTTTTGAGTAAAAGGATTTCACTACAAGCATCCCCTCCGTATAGGGACAAGATTCTGGATTTAGGAGATCTGTGGTTTGTATCTTTTGAATCAGTTACCGAAGAATCCACAGTATGAACATTTTTATGCCAACGTTTCAAATACCAACTGGGATCCATCATCAGGATTTATGAATGATGATAAAAGAAGAGCTGCTTAGAAGGAAAAATGAAGATCCACATCTCTTCTTGCTATCCTCACTCTAAATCTTTCGAGTAAAAGGATTTGACTCCAAGCATCCCCTCCGTATAGGGACACGATTATGGATTTAAGAGATCTGTGGTTTGTATCTTTTGAATCAGTTACCGGAGAATCCACAGTATGAACATTTTTATGCCAATGTTTCAAATCCCAACTGGGATCTATCATGAGGACTTATGAATCATGATAAAAGAAGAGTTGCTTAGAAGGAAAAATGAAGATCCGCAGCTCTTCTTGCTATCCTCACTCTAAATCTTTCGAGTAAAAGAATTTCACTCCAAGCATCCCTTCCGTATAGGGACAAGATTCTAGATTTAAGAGATCTGTGGTTGGTATCCTTTGAATCAGTTACCGGAGAATCCACAGTATGAACATTTTTATGCCAACGTTTCAAATCCCAACTAGGATCCATCATCAGGACTTATGAATGATGATAAAAGAAGAGCTGCTTAGAAGGAAAAATGAAGATCCGCAGCTCTTCTTGCTATCCTCACTCTAAATATTTTGAGTAAAAGGATTTCACTCCAAGCATCCCCTCCGTATAGGGACAAGATTCTGGATTTAAGAGATCTGTGGTTTGTATCTTTTGAATCAGTTACCAGAGAATCCACAGTATGAACATTTTTATGCCAGCATTTCCAATCCCAACTGGGATCCATCATCAAGACTTATGAATGATGATAAAAGAAGAGCTGCTTAGAAGGAAAAATGAAGATACGCAACTCTTCTTGCTATCCTCACTCTAAATCTTTCGAGTAAAAGGATTTCACTCCAAGCATCCCCTCCGTATAGGGACAAGATTCTGGATTTAAGAGATCTATGGTTTGTATCTTTTGAATCAGTTACCAGAGAATCCACAGTATGAACATTTTTATGCCAATGTTTCAAATCCCAATTGGGATCCATCATCAGGACTTATGAATGATGATAAAAGAAAAGCTGCTTAGAAGGAAAAATGAAGATCCGCAGCTCTTCTTGCTATCCTCACTCTAAATCTTTCGAGTAAAAGGATTTCACTCCAAGCATCCCCTCCGTATAGGGACAAGATTCTGGATTTAAGAGATCTGTGGTTTGTATCTTTTGAATCAGTTACCAGAGAATCCACAGTATGAACTTTTTTATGCCAACGTTTAAAATTCTAACTGGGATCCATCATCAGGACTTATGAGTGATGATAAAAGAAGAGCTGCTTAGAAGGAAAAATGAAGATCTGCAGCTCTTCTTGCTATCCTCACTCTAAATCTTTCGAGTAAAAGGATTTCACTCCAAGCATCCCCTCTGTATAGGGACAAGATTCTGGATTTAAGAGATCTGTGGTTTGTATCTTTTGAATCAGTTACCGGAGAATCCACAGTATGAACATTTTTATGCCAACGTTGGGATTTGAAACGTTGGCATAAAAATGTGGTAACTGATTCAAAAGATACAAACCACAGATCTCTTAAATCCAGAATTTTGTCCCTATACGGAGGGTATGCTTGGAGTGAAATCCTTTTACTCGAAAGATTTAGAGTGAGGATAGCAAGAAGAGCTGGGGATCTTCATTTTGCTTTCTAAGCAGCTCTTCTTTTATCATCATTCATAAGTCCTAATGATGGATCCCAGTTGGGATTTGAAACGTTGGCATAAAAATGTTCATACTGTGGATTCTCCGATAACTGATTCAAAAGATACAAACCACAGATCTCTTAAATCTAGAATCTTGTCCCTATACGGAGGAGATGCTTCGAGTGAAATCCTTTTACTTGAAAGATTTAGAGTGAGGATAGCAAGAAGAGTTGCGGATCTTCATTTTTCCTTCTAAGTAGCTCTTCTTTTATCATCATTCATAAGTCCTGATGATGGATCCCAGTTGGGATTTGAAACGTTGGAATAAAAATGTTCATACTGTGGATTCTCCGGTAACTGATTCAAAAGATACAAACCAGATCTCTTAAATCCAGAATCTTGTCCCTATACGGAGGGGATGCTTAGAGTGAAATCCTTTTACTCGAAAGATTTAGAGTGAGGATAGCAAGAAGAGCTGCGGATCTTCATTTTTCCTTCTAAGCAGCTCTTCTTTTATCATCATTCATAAGTCCTGATGATAGATCCCAGTTGGGATTTGAAACGTTGGCATAAAAATGTTTATACTGTGGATTCTCTGGTAACTGATTCAAAAGATACAAACCAGAGATCTCTTAAATCCAGAATCTTGTCCCTATACGGAGGGGATGCTTGGAGTGAAATCCTTTTACTCGAAAGATTTAGAGTGAGGATAGCAAGAAGAGCTGCGGATCTTCATTTTTCCTTCTAAGCAGCTCTTCTTTTATCATCATTCATAATTCCTGATGATGGATCCCAGTTGGGATTTGAAACATTGGCATAAAAATTTTCATACTGTGGATTCTCCGGTAACTTATTCAAAAGATACAAACCACTGCTCTCAAATGTTTAGGAACCCCAAGTTCCTCCATTTGTGCCAAAGCTTATATCTAGAAACCGAGTCAAATGCTTTTCTAAAATCAACAAAGCAACAAAAGACTTCTTCCTTATCCTCCCAAACTTTTTCAATGATGTGCCTTAAAGTTATACAATGATCAACTGTGGAATGTTTAGGTCTAAATATTGCTTGCCCTTTAGCATGTTTATCTCTTTCTTTTGCCCACTTGCTAATTAGTTTTCTAGCATGCTTCCAAATAGCTTTGCAAACAAACGGTTTATCATGATGGTCATATAATTGGAGGGATTATTGACATCACCGCTGTTGAAAAGCATTATTCCCAGACTAGTTGTCCAATCTTTGGGGAGCCTTTGTTGTATGATGTTGTTGAAGATTTTTTGTAATGTGAGCTACAAGAAGTTTTGAGCCTCACTTTAGATATTCTGCTTGGTGTTTAGCTAAGTCTTTTGCTTTTCCAACACCCAACTTCTTGATACCCATCTCTACATCTTGTACCGTGAAGAGTTCGGTATCAATGTTGACCAAGGGGGGAGGGTCAACCTTGAGAACCTGTTCATAGAGTTGTCTTGCATAGTCAAACCATTTAGAAGTTGTAATATTATTTCCAATTTGTATCTTTTTCGGTTGGAGCTCATTTAATTTTGGATTATTTTTCCCAAGGAAGATTAGTTTTTCCCTCCTTGAAACCATAAAATCAGTCTTTTTCTTGCTTGATAAGTGCTTGTAATATTTGAGCTTTATATTATCCTTGATTGACTATTTCCACATTCTCCTTGCCTTTTTGCATTCCTCATCAAACCAAGCATTAATCAAAAAGCAATTTATTTCAGAGTTCTTAATTTTTGCTCTTTTGCACTTTGTAAGGGCGAATTGAATTAAATGTGTTAATTCATGACTATGAAAGTTGCGACTTGTAATTTTCTCCTTCTCAAAGAGCCTCTCTAGCATCATTTTGAAGGTATTACAATTTTCAGGGGTCAAAAGAATTCTGCCCTATGGAAGATTTTGTTGGACATGCTCAATTTTTGACTCTAATTGTTTCTTTCCAATCCAAGAGAAACATAAATAAATTGGCTTGTTATCTGATTTCAAATCGCACAGTTGATATCCAATCAAAACTTCCTCTATTTTCTCACACAAACCATGCAAGCAAATTACATAATCTACCACACTTTATCCATTGTAAGTATTAAAAGTGAAATTACTGGACTTTCCCCATCTAGTCAAGCCATTACAAATGACTAAATCAAAGGCTCCACATAGAGTAAGCAATTGTTCACCAAAGCAATTGCAGCCCTTATCCTCTGAAATTCTTTCCCACTGATGATTACTTTCTTCTGTAAGTCAAATAGGGTCACAATCATCTTTACAACAAAGAATGCTAGCTTGCTCACTTGCAGTCTTAGCACTGAAATCACCCACTATAAGGACTTCACCTGGATTCAAATATGTTGCAATATCCGTTTTTAAGGCTGCAAATGGATCTTTATGGTCAAGCCCTCTACCTAATTTGTAGATTTTTGAAACCTACGATGCAAAATAGCATGATGCAATTCTAATGTGGTTTCCATTTTCTAATATTTTAAACCAAATGAATTTCTTATTTGAGTCTTCTTTTTCTAACTGAATGAGACGCCCTTCTTTCTCCCTTATTAAAACCATGATACCCTCGTGCCCTTTTCTATTCCCCAGTGCTTTGTTCCACATTGCCATCTTCCAGTATCCTTCAAACATAGGTGTTTTGCACCCTTCATGCTCATGTGTTTCTATGAGGCAAATTACGTCTCTATCTTCCGCAATAGGCCCTAACCCAGGTCTTCGTCTCCATGGGTAACCTCTGAAGTTCCAACAAACTAATCTTAAGGAAACTTGGTTATGACTTGATTGCTCTTTATTTTGACATGCAAAGCTCACATTTGAGTCTTTGTCCCTGCTTTCCAATACTGACCTTGCTTTCTGATTTCCTGTTGAAGAGTTTGTTGCCTCTTCTTTATTACCATCTTGCTGCTCTGTTTTGGAAGGAGGTCCAAATCGCACTATCACAGCTTTGCCTTTATAAATCCATGCTTTCTTGCCTTCATCTCTTGCTACCCTAACCTTTAAAATTTCCTCCCTTCTTTCATCTTGTTGTTTTACAGTTAAATCTTCTTCTAGGAAAAAACGAGAACCCCTCAAGAGGTGTTTCTTGCTTAGAATGATATATTTATCATGTAAGTTAGGCATAATGAATTTTATGGGCCTGGCTCTCTCCCCGTTAAACTTAGCCACCCTCCATGCTTGACATATTTGTCTTTGCCATAGCAACTTGTCTTTCAAGAAGTCTCTTGCAAGGTCAAGAGTACATTCATTTTCTTATAGTCCTTCACCCCTTTAATAATTATGTTTGTTGCTCTATTTTGTCTTTCCTTGCTTTCACTATCTTGCATCTTGTCAACCTAAATATTTATTTCTTCTCCTTTATTAGCAGAATTGCTAATAACTTTAGCCCAAGTTTTGAAAACTTTGATGGAATCTCCTTTCGTTTCTTCTCCTGCGTTCTCTTCATGGTTGTTTATTTGGGCAATCATTTTCCATTTATCCTGGAAGGATTTCACATTCACCACTTCTATACTTTCCACTAAAGAATTATTTATGTTTTGCACATTCGCTTTCATGTGTCGCCATTCTGTCTTCCGTATTAGGAGATTTTCCTGTAGCAATGACACTTGTTTTTTTAAAACTTTATTGATTTCTGCTAAAGCCTTGTTCTCGATTGCTATTATATGAATTTTATGATCTATTTCCTGCCCTTTAGCTTCTAAAACTTCCAACCTTTATTTTTCATTTAACAATTCTTTCACATAAAAATCAGATGACCAGGTGAGAGGTGTGGATGTGGGACTATATAAGGCAGAATCATCAATGACTTTTCCTTTAGACTTCTTGTTGCTACGTGCTTGTAGAGGAGACTTGTTTGAGTGCTTCTTGCGAAGGGCTCGAGTACTTTTCTTTTTAGATCGTTCCTTTCTTGTTTGCTCTCATTTTAAATGGGCTATTCTTTGTTTTAAAATGCTTCGATATTGTTTAGCATTGACCCAAACCCACTTCCCAACTTTGGCGAATAAGACAATTTACACTTGTTCTAAATCATTTGTCTCCACATATTTTGAAATTTCTTGCTTTTTTGTCATGTTTGAATGCATTTGTCATCCACCCTGTTTTTAGAAATATGTAGGTCTATAAAATGCCAAGCCTAGTTCGCACTGCTCTATGTTGTTCAGATTATCGTTGCTCTTTGCTCGTTGCTCAATACTTCTGCTGCATAAAAGATCCTTACCCTCGCACTGCTCACTGTTCACTACTCGCTGCTCTCACTACTCACCACACTGCTCTGCTCACACTGCTCGGACAGCTAAATATTAGCGCCACAAAACAAAAACACAACAAAACTCCATTACTTTACCCATATTA
This sequence comes from Pinus taeda, assembly GCA_000404065.3. Lineage (NCBI taxonomy): Eukaryota > Viridiplantae > Streptophyta > Pinopsida > Pinales > Pinaceae > Pinus > Pinus taeda. The sequence goes on from APFE030551319.1 coordinate 121,774, forward strand.
GAGCCACCGTTTCCTCTCGAGGTTCGATGCCATTGATCAGATCAAAATTCACTGCGTGCTAAATATTCATGGCGATGCGGACGCTGGTGAATTGGTCCGGTTGTCAGATGCAGCTGCAGCTGCCGACGGGGACGTAGAAGCTACGGTGCTGTGTGTGTGAAGAGATTACTCACATTGCAAAATACACAGTCCCCAGAGATTAATTTTGTATAGGATAAAAATTACTCAAATACCTCTGCTACGGATTCTTCAACACAACACTGTGCTGAGAGGCTTCGAGAGACTTTGAATTGACCCCCAAGATGATGTTAAAACATATTTCCAGAAACTGTGACAGTATACATTAATCCATCCTCTGGCTTGCAGGATCCCTCGGTTGCCTGATCCGCCTCCTCATTTCGCTTTCTATAAAGATGACTAAAGATTCCGAATCTGAAAGCTTGGGAGATATGCACTGCTTTGTTACACTGCAATGCCAGACAGCCAGCTATATACAAGCTTGAAATCACGACAAACTGTTAGTTCTTCCATACCTTTCTCCTATGCAATGAATGTTAGTATAGCAGCTGCTTTGGTTTCAGTGAAATTATTTGTCCAATGACTAAGCCTGAACTAGAAGTTGATCCTCTTGTTTGTTGGCAGGATAGAGACACCACCCACAGCTCCCCTTCCAGGGTTTCCTTCTAAGGTGTCATAACAATATCCATATGTTGGTTGATGATTAGTTCTGGAATCCAATTCTGACATTTCACCTTGGGTGACCCTTTCAAGCCCGTGGTGGACTATTTTAACCTGTAGAAATCCTGTGCTAGCTGTCTAATTATACCCTCGAACATGGCTTCATTTTGGCACAGGCATGCTTGCTATGTATACAAAAAAGGAAATTGGATGTGCTATTCATCTTTCTGTTTCTTAAACCATACCTTTAATATATTTTCCAGGCTCTCCTCTTTCCAATCACATATTCCCACTTTCATGCACTTGATATACTACAGCAGCTCATTGGAGAAATGACAGTGCACATCTAATTATACCCTCGAATATGGCTTCATTTTGGCACATGCATGCTTGATATGTATACAAAAAAGGAAATGGGACGTGCTACTCATCTTTCTGTTTCTTAAACCATACCTTTAATGCGTTTTCCAGGCTTTCCCCTTTCCAATCACATATGCCCACTTTCATGCACTTGACATACTACTGCAGCTCATTGGAGAAATGGCAGTGCACAAAGATGTGTTTTACAAATTTTGAGTTTTCATTGTAGGGGAAACATTTTATGGAACCCTCTCACCCCCTTCTTTGCAGATTATCACATGACAATATTTTATTCTCCAAGGCAAACCACATTTAGGTGTAAGCCACATACAGGAGTAAGTTTTACACTGGACTTTGGGTTTTCCGTAGCGTCTTCCATGCCCATTTTTACATCCGGACCTCGTGTTTTAGAAATGATTCTTTGTAACTTAAATGGATAGTTGAGTGACTCTCTGAGGGTGGGTGACCCATCTAGAATATCTTATTCATCTGGTAAGATAATTGAAGTCTTGAAAAGTTGTTCTCTGTGAAAGTTCCATTCTTGTAGTAGTGGTCCATCAAGCTATAATTCTTCCCACTTTGCTTATTGCACAAACTGTCTGTCTGAGTGTTCTGAGTGGGAGACATCACAAGTAGTTTCAGATCTGTTGGGTGTTGATTAGTAAGCAAACTAACTGAGCTTTCAAAGCCTGGTTCCATGCCTCCCAATGCATTGGCATCCACTATAACAGGTATTCTGTCACCCACCTGCCATAGAAGATCAGGATAAAATTGGCAAGCCCCCAAAAAAGAAAAAATTCATAAAAATCGAGCAAACATTGGCAAAATCAAGACACCACCAAAATACTAGTGAAAATCAGCTAACATTAGCAAAATTAAGATAGTGAATTACAACACTGTTTTCAACTGTATCAAATGATACCACTAAAGTTTTCCACATCATGTAACCCGTTTGCTTCTGGCAGGATATCCTATTGATCAACTTAAGAGGATGAATATACTAGTATATGTTCTGAAAGACATTGATCAGTGATTATTCTCCAAACCCTTTTTGCAGCTAGAGCCCATCAGATGAAAATGGAAGTTTTTCAAACCCTACTCACCCACAGACTTGGGATTGAAGATTTTTTCCCACTAAACTACTAGAATTCCTAGCGATTCGGTGTTGCTAGACCAAAGGCATCTGAATGTGAGTTCTGCGGTCATCATTTTTTGGTTAAAGGGTTATAGCATCCACTACACGGGGTTAGCCTCAAAAACACTTCTCAGTAATACCAGTCAACCTCCCAAGGACAACCACACATGACTTCATAAAGAGATCCTTCTCTATATTCTCTGTCAATCACTTCCAATCTGCTATTTTGGAATCATTAGCCTCAGTGTAGAAGCCCAAATACTGAAAGAATAATTTAAAAGTAGCCGTGGCAAAAGAGAGAAATTTTTCAATCATCTGTTTTTGGGTTTGAGAGACCATAGGAAATGAGATTGTAAAATTTTGTTGGAAACACTGAGAGGGAGTGAATCAATATTTCTTTCAATTGTTTTATTATGACAGTTAATATTTTTATCACAAGTTAAACCAGAACACAAGAAACGGAACAATTTTTTATTATTATTGATGAATATAGTGAGGATTCCAATCCTTTAAAACAAATCACAAGCTCCAACTTGTACAACAAAATCTCCAACTCCTTCCATGCTCCAACCTTGAACAAATCCAAGCGCCAACATGGTCAAAATGAAGACTCCATTCTTCTCACCAAATCCAAGCACCAACTTGGTCAAAATGAGGACTCCAATCCTTCTAAGCTCCAACCTTTTCCAAATAGACTTCAAAAACTTCTGCGAGGTGTCTCCAAAATAAGTTTCAAATATACATCAAAAGAGGCCTACAAGACGTGCTCCAAGGATGCTTCAAATCATGCGTCTTCTGGTTTTGGACATGGTCATCTGACTATGTGGGAGGAGACTCCCAATAGACCACGAGAAAAGAAATTAAAAATTCTTGTGGCAAGAGCAAGAGGAATGTGAAATTTTATCTATTGCAGCTATTGGAAATTATTCTTCTAACTCAAATATTAATTATTGAGTTTATTTGTTATGACAAATAACGAATAAAATCATAACTACAACTTTCACCATAAAAATAATGCGGAAAATAAAATATGGAAACTAAGAAATTCTAGCACACATAATAAATTTGACACAGTTATTTTTTTTAAGCAAAATCTTTTGGTAGAAATCACATAAGAGAAATCTTTGGCCAACGCATTTAGAACCAACAAGTGTGGTTCATCATCAAGACTAGATGAAGAGGCATACCATGACAAAGGCTTAAATAGAGAGCAACGTAGAGACATAATCTCAAGTAACGGCTATATTTGAACAATAATATTTAAATTATGATATTAATTTATTAATATATTAAAAACAAATATTATTCAGTAACGGCTATATTAAACGGCTAGTTTTTGAAAAAAAATATTTAAATAAT
>APFE030551319.1:125827-140272 GCA_000404065.3 Pinus taeda
TCCAAAGAAAAGTAATCAATAAATAAAACGGGGTCAACATTAAAATATGGGGCTGAGGCCCATTAAACAAATAACAAAAATACTAAAAGGAGTTAAGAACGAATAGGATGATAAAATACATAAAAAAAACATTAAGGATCAAGAAAATAAACTCTAATGGAAAATACATTAACAACAAATACTATAAAAAGGACACCAATACCTACATAGACAAATAAACAAACAAAATAAATCGCAAAAAGAAATCTAAAAAACTAGGAGGACAGCACAGTGACCCAACTTCTACTAATATTCCAACCATCATCTCTATTCAAGTTATTGGGTCTTTTTTCAATTTCTAGGGCCTCCCTCAATTTACGATGATAGAAATGACTAACCTTAGAAACGACTTGGGCTTCCTCAATGAAGATGTGATGCTTAGATTTATCTACATGCTCCACCAAAGCAGAGGAGCAAGTCCTACCATGCTTGATGTCAGCAGTATGCTCACAAATCCTTTGATTAATTGAGTGACCAGTCTCACCAATGTAGGGAGTTCCACAAGAGCATGGGATAACATAAACATCCTTCATATTCTTGGGGTTATTTTCGAACCAAATTTCCCCGAAAAATTCCAACATGGGAAAGCCGATGCAATAGATGAAGGTTTTTATAATTAATATGCAGTAGCAATTCTAAGTACAATAATTTAGATGTCCAACTGGCAATCTAATCTGAAGAAAGTACTGGAAAAAATATTGTGAGAATTTTTTCTCACCCCACAACTATTTTCTGCCTCTAAAATAACCTCCCCAGCCTCTGCACTGGGCTGCCTTTGTCACCCTCTGTGTAGTGCCTACGTTGGTCCTCTGAAGATTTCGGCCTTCCTTCCTTCGCCTCCTCCAAGAATTGAAAAACTTCTTCCCAGAATGCCATTGCTCTCCTCTTCCTCCTGCTACTCACCCTTTGGCGCTATCTTCTCTGTTGAGCTGCTGCTACTAAGAAAACCAAATTGCCTGGGCAACTCAGTATCTACATTGTGTGATTTCCATCACCACATGGGCTTTCTTTTATAACCCATTATTGGAGCACCAACCACCAAGATTAAAACTTAATCAATGGCTAGGATAATTTTTGGGTCGATTCGTGTAAGTTTCTAGATGATCCACGTCTTATCTCAATTAATATTGATTAATTAACCATATTCCCTGAGTTTAGACCTAGGAAATATTTAAAACTCGGTTAATAATCTAATTGAGACACTTCTAGGTAGAATTTCCATAAACGATTTCTAGGTTTTAGAGATCTCATGTATTCTAGCCTTTCTACAAAATTTCGTGGCTAGAACACATCTGATGCTACAAAAAATAACAAGGAAGCAATACATAATATATTTACTGTCTTTCCTAGTTTCTAGTAGTTTTTATAATTGTTGACTCTTTTATATTTATTATGATATTTTTTGTAAACAATATATGACAATTTAAGTTTGAAGTTTGAAATTGGTGATTATAACTCATTGGTAATAAATTATGAATATGACGCTTCGTGAAAGTTGAAACATTTCATTTCATGTTTGATATTCTTTGTTATGGTTTGGTATTGGTAATGGTTACAAGTACAACTTTAATGATGACAAATGTTATATATTAAATTTTGAAAGCTTGAAACTTTAAGATTGATGAATCATGAGACTTGATATGTTATAACATGTAACTTGTGGACATGTAGTTGATGAAGATTATAACTTCTAGATGATTGATGTTATATGGTTTAATCCTTGTTTTTATGCTTTTTATATCTAATTCATCATTTTAAATGCTTTTGTTGACATATATGCATCAAAATATATAAAAATATATATTATATAAAAATTTGCTCCTAACTTGAGAGCTTTTGAAAATGTTGCTCCTTGCTCCTACTTCCGCTCCCGCTTCCTGCTCTCACTAACCTGCTCCACTCCCAAACAGCCCTGGTCTTAGATAAAGTTGAATCATGGTGGGGCTTTACACCCTCATTGACCAACCCAATAGGACTCATTGACAATGAGAAATAAAAGAGAAGCCAACTTCTCTCTCTCTCTCTCTCTCTCTCTCTCTCTCTCTCTCTATATAATATATATAATATATATATTGATTGTATGCTTTCAATTTATTAATTGATTTATCATAGCCTACTCACTTGTTTTAGGGGTTATCTAAATTTCTATTTTTGTCAGGATGTTTTTTCTTGTTGTTGATTGTTATTAACTCTTTCCTTTTTCCTTGTTATTGGTTGTTACTAACTCTTTCATTTATCCATTTCTAAATTCCTATAGTGAATTCTAATGAGCTTTCAAATTATTAAGTATGCATTTAAGCATGTCCTAATGGAACTTTGGTTCCAACACAAATAATGCTTCCTTTATTCTTGGTCACATTGTTGAAGCTAGAGAGATGAGAATCTAGCAAGTCGTGCTAATCTTATCTTGAGAATGTCTCTAAAAGCAATGAAACAATGGAAGATATTCTCTCTCTTGAGCTCATTGGTAAGTTTTTGTACAATTTTTTGCAGATTTGCCACATTGATAGTTGAAATGGTTAGGGTATTGTATATCATTCCCATGTTTGTCTACGAAGATCAATTTGATCAATATTGTGAACTTGCTTTAAAAAAAAAAAAAAAAAAAATAAAAAAAAAAAAACATGGAAGTCTTGTAATCTTTTGCAGTTTTAGCATTTTGGACTTTTGGCTCTAAGAATGCCAATTGGAACATTTATTTTTCAAGATTAAGGCTGATAATAGTCTATTCTTTGTAAAATATTCTCGTTTCTAGAACTCATTGTAGTTAATGGTTTTAATACTAGCATTCTTCTTTTTTATTTCCTTGAGTTGAGAAAAGATATCTTGACTAGGACCTGATGATAGATGTTCCAAGGTGAAGACGGGTTCACTTGATGTGACCATTTCTTTTGTTGAAACAACTTCTTTTGAAAACACATATGAAACTCAAACTTCGACTTCCTCTACTCTTGGTCTTTTAACTACTCGAAACTCTATTTTCTCTGACTCTGAACTTGATTCTTGAATATTCATGATTGGTCTTGTTGGCCACTCAAATGTACATTTGAAGATTTTTCAACCACCCCATGATCAAAGTATAATTTAGAGCAATCCAAAAGTCAGAACTCCATAATTTCAGACGCATCAACATCATCTTGCAACTTCTTGCCATCATTTTGTATTCCAAATTATGTACCTTTGCGAGGTCATTGTAAAAAATGATTCTAGTGTGATGAAAATAAATCCATATAATGCATCTAGGTAGCTTAGGAGTTTTCTTAAGAGTTTTCACTCTAGGGATTTATTTTTCCTTAGCTAATTATTTGTGTTTCTCACCACTAAATAATTGGTTAAGATTCCCCCCCACATATCCTCGAAAGCTAGAGTGAGACTTGATGGTAAAGTCTTAGGTGAGGCCTAGTGTATAGAGTTGATGTAACATATCATACTAGATCATATCTCAAGCTTCACAGAATTTGGCTGTGTTAAAGCGTCAATTTTTAATTACTAAAATTCTCACTGGTCGAGATTTATAATAATTATTCGATGTAGATATAAAAAGTGTTTTCTATAGGAGTGTGAAAATTTCTGACTCGAAATTCTACTGCAGCAACTGATTTATTTCACCTACTTATTCTTCATAATAACTTATTAACAAAATCCCTCAACAAACATTAAAATAAATTCTACCGCAATTATCACATAATTACATAGAGAAAATAACAACGATATACATGTACAAGAACCAATCACATCAACATAGTTGTTTTTGGACAATTGTCCCCAGAAAAACCCAATGTGGGAAAACTAGAGCAACAGATAAGGGTTTTATTAATCTTCAACAACAATCACTTTACAAGGAACGATTTTACATAGAAACTGAGAGAAAACACCTAAGACTTTCCCCTAGAAACTTTCTAACACCCTAGAGACCCTTCTCCCACTTCTGCGTCACTTCTACATCAGCTGTGTGGTTCTTCGTTAGCTTGCGTGAGGCTTGCATCTCCCCTAGACTATGTCTCCCTCTGTGTTGTATCTCAATGCCCCTATGTCACCTCCTCCTCAGTCACTAACTGTTGTTGATGCCCTCCTTTTCCTCCACCTTGCAACTCTCCCTCTGAAATCGATCTCCTTCTCTTTGAGAATCGATTTTCCTTGGGATACTGAGTATTTGTCGGTGTGTCTCCAAATGATCCTAAAGTCTTCTCTTATACTTTTCATGTTGATGAATCAATGATTAAGATTAAGTCTCTAATCAACGACTAAGGTTAAAACAGTCTTGATCCTTGTCTCTTAGAAGTTTCTCATCCTTATCTTTATTAATACCCATTAATATTTTTATTTTCCTAAGTTTAGACTTAGGAACCCATTAAAAATATTAAGTATTTTAATAACTCTTCATCCAGGTGGAATTTATCCAAATGATTTCTGGTTCTTGGAGATCTCATGTGCCTTAACCTCTCCACCAAATTTCAAGGATATAGCACATCCAACGCTATCCAAAATCAATTAGGAGTTTTCGGGAGTATAAGTACTCAAAATTAGACCTCTACACCTCAACTTTCTATCCAAACACACTTTAGAGGTGAAAACATGTTTTTATACCTCTCAAATTGTATTTTTTTTTTCATTTTTGCACAAAAATTGATAATTAAATAGGTGGAAATTAGCTAGAAAATTAAAATGAGAGAAAAATAAAATTCTACCCAAGTGAAAAATATTTAAAAAACAATGGGGAATTTCCCAAGAAAGGAATCAAGTCAAAAAGTGAAGGAATCTCCACAAATTAAGCGAGATTTTTTTTTTTTCTTGAGCGAAAATCTGTTGAAAGTTTGAGTGAAATTCCTGGTTAGATTTTGAAGAAATCAAGCATTTGGAGACTTGGGAATTTAATATTTAAATTCTTTTAAGGCTTATAGTTCCTAGCCGCAAGGTTTCTCCTTCATCCATTGCATGAATTTTCTCCTTGAGCTTAGATGTTGATGTTTTTGGAGCAGATTTCATTTTGGGGAAAGTCATTTCCCTTTTGGGAGAAATATTATCATTATAAACTTTGTAAAATTATTATAGGAATTTTCTCTCATTTCTATCTTGAGGAGGGATATTAAAATTCCATTTCTAAATTCTCCTTAAGATTATTCAAACCCTCACCTTTGTCTAAGGGGGTTCTCTTTGTACTTTTAATAATAATAATAATAAATTCCTTAAGGGAGTTTTGGGATTTCCCCCATGGTATCCCACCTCCCATTTCAGTAAGGGGTCTTTCTTTGATCACTAACTTAGTAATTAGATCTCATTGCTAACTCATTCATTTTGCACTTATTAGTTCGTAGCATTTAATTTAATTTGCATTTCATAATTAGATCTAATTTGCTAATTGGTATCTCCATTGGAATTGTTTTATTTTGTTATAGATCAAATTTTCATTACTTCATCGAGTAATTTTTCATTTGCTTCATTAGTCATTGACATAATATAATAAATTGTACTTAAAGTGCTAATTGCTAATTTAATCATATAAGTGGAATGGTACTTGTTATTGGTGAATTTTAATACATTTCACTTTTGAAGCCTATCACCCTAAGTGTTAATCTCATTGAAGCATTTGTTTAGATCTCATTCCTAATTTTCCCCTTAGATTTAGTATTGCATCTTCTAAAATTTACTTCCAAGCATAAGCTTGGTTGATCGACATTTATGACACTTCTCTAACTCTCATTCAATTTGATAAACTTGAGTCTTTAACAAAGGTTAAAACATGTGACCTCTCAAATGAAGGCACGTGGGTTGTCTTGAAGTCTAGGTGGGTATCGTTAATGAAGGAGAAGTGCCTCTTCTTCCTAGCCTTCTTGCAATTCACCACATACTTTACCAAGTTTTGAGAAATTGAGGGGAAATTAAACTATAGATTAGGCATATAATAAAATTTATCAAGAACACTTTGTATCACACACACATAACATTGTTTCATTTTACAATTGGTTATTGTATGAGTTGAGTTATAAGCATTTCATTGACTTGCAAGTATATTGCATTTCATTGGTCTTCTACTCGTCATTTAAATCATATGCTCATTGTTCTTTGATATCATTCTATCTCATTGGAGCATCTCTCTTAAAACTACATGTATATGTTTTATTTATCTTGCAAGGCTTCTATTGCTCATATTTCAATATTGTAATTAATCTCTTGTGATATCATTTCACTAATGCTTGTCTTGTAGCATTGTTATTCTTGTAACTTGAAAGATCATCTCATTTGCAAGTATAACAATTTATCTTTGAGCATTATCTGAAGGCACTGGTCTCTCATATTTTATCTTGTTGGATGTCTTGTTGATTTCATTAAATCTATATTACTGTTATTTACATGCGCATAAACATTCATACTTGCAAAAATTAACCTCTAATTTATAATCAAGTTACATTGAATGGTAATTGCCTTGCCCTTTATCTCCTAGAACTTGTTATCTCAAACAAATCTTCCTTTAGATATATTTCTTAGGGACTGTTGACCACTGGAGTGGAACCGAAATATTTTTTGAAGAATCCATGCCCAAGGATGTATCAGAGGCTTCATGTACCATCAAATTTCACTATGTCATCAGATTTTTTCAACTATGCTTCTTCTCATCTTTTTTTGTTGTACTCAAATCCCACAAACCATGCAGGGACAATGTAGAAGTGATGCTAGTATGACGAGTTGAGTCATGTAAAATACATATTTAACTTGGGACCTTGTCATCGAGTGAGTTTACTCTGGGACGTTTTCTTCACTTGGTTAATTATTATGTCTTTACGAAGATTTAATAATTAATTGAGTTTTTTCCTCCAAGCATAACCTCAAAGCCAGAGTGCAGCTTGATGACAAGGCCTTGGGTGTGTCCTAGTGTATAGAGTCATTGTATATTACCATACTAGATCACTTATAAAATTTCGTGGAATTTGATTATGTTTAGGGGTCATTTTTAAATTTTTTTAAACTTTCCATAGGGCGAAAATTTAAATAAAATCTGAATGTAATATGTAATAAGTGATGTCTAGATAAGTTGTATGGGGTATGTGTGCTCAAAATTACACCTCTCACCCTCAAATTTCTACTGTGACACACTTTGATGGGTAAAAAATAAGTTATAGACTCTCAAAACCCACTTTTCCTAAGTTTTATGAAAAATGTGGCAATAAATTAGCTCAACAATTAAATAGATGGAGAAAAATAAATATCCACACATGCTCAAATGATGTGGAAATGAAGTGGAAATTAATGTAAGAGTCAAAGTTGAGTTACCAAGTGATGTAGATTCAACATAAGGCACAAATCAAACAAATAATTTTATTTTATTTTTTTTTATTTTTTATTTTTTATTTTTTTTTTTTTTTTTTTTTTTTTTTTTTTTTTTTTTTTTTCGGAGAAGGCTACGAGTTCTAGTGACAAGATCCACAATTTGAGAAAGTTAACTCGAGCTTCAAGGAGATATCATGAGTTGACTTGAGATTGGATTAGAGTTTACTTGAGTGAGGTGGAGATTGGTCTCCTACCACTCCACTTCACTCTCCCACATGTCCTCTCATCTAATTTGAGCTCCCTCATCAGGGATTGCGTGGACCTCTACGAGAGAAATCGAGTTGCCACTTGGGAAATTTGAATTTGCATGAAAGAGCCTTGGGAGTGTCACTTATTGGCATTGGGATTGAATCCAAAACTTCTAAATAATAGAGCTATTAGCTCTCACTATGCTTCCATTGTTACAAGATATTGTGCTTGGGAGAGCTCTGCTCTTATGTACACTTGTTCTCAATTGCAATAAAAGACTTTGGTGTTCATTCATGAGTTGTTGTTCCATTGGAGTATGATGATTGACTAACTATTGGTATAATTCATTTTGTTTATGATTTGATTTATATTATTTCCATATACTCTTGTAGATTTATTAATGTAAAGTTATCTTGCATTAACAATTGATTTAGGAGTATTCTCTAGGTGTATAAATCTCTAGCTATTTTCCAATAAATTTCTAGAGTTTTTTATCATTGCTTATTTGTTAGATCTATATGGGACTAATATTTGATTGAAGTTTTGTAGAGATAATTTTTTTGGATCAAATATCAAGCGTGAGGGGAAGTCTTCAGAGAGACCGACCCACTCTTGACACATTCTCCAAGGAACTCCTATTGGTTCTTTGAATTCCATAGTATATCTTATGAAGTGATTTTGCAAGAATTTTCTTTGACATAGCTTGTATGTGTAAAAGCAAATATTTTAAAATTTAAATCTCTTTAAAAATTTGTGCTTTCATTGATTTATTTAACTATTTAGGAGCATTTCCCAAACTAGACAAGTGATGGGGTTCACTCCCATCACTTGATTCGGTTTTGTATATTATTTTGTATCATATATGTTCTTTTTACACTTATTTTGTCTTAGTTTGTAGCCCATAGTTGGAAGTTTGACACAAGTGCCTTGAGGAAATATCATTGAGACTTTAACTAGTTTTCTTGTAGGATCTTTCAAGCATTCAAGCTTCATTCTAAGGAGGCCATAGACACTAGAAGAAGATGTAAAGAAGGATAGGTCGTGGGCCTTTGTGGAGATTGTAATTTTCAGATTTTAGAACCACTCTTGGCACATTCTCCATAGAACTTTAATTAGTTCTTTTAATTCCATAGTTTATATTACAAAGTGATTTTGCAAGGATTTTCTTTGACATAGATTGTATACAAGCAAACACTTCACAATTTAAATATCTCAAAAATATTGTGCTTTCATTAATTTATTTAACTATTTAGGAGCATTTCCCAAACTAGGCAAGTGATGGGGTTCATTCCCATCACTTGATTTGGTTTTGTATATTATTTTGTATCATACTTATATGTTCTTTTTACACTAATTTTTTCATAGTTTTGCAGTCCATAGTTGGAGTTTTGACACAAGTTCCTTAAGGAAATACCATTGAGACTTTCACTAGTTTTCTTGTAAGGTCTCTCAAGCATTCAAGTTTCATTCTAAGGAGGTCATAGACACTATAAGAATATGCAAAGAAGGATAGGCCATGGGCCTTTGTGGATATTGTAATTTTCAGATTTTAGAAAGACTTCTTTGGCCTCTGAGGTTTCTAATGTTTGGAGGGATATTATAGCTATTTCCAGCTCTGAATCTTGTACAAATTCCCTTCATATTTTGGACAGGACTCTAAGAGACTTTAAATCCATTGTAATATCATAATAAAAAATATTTTTTTGTTGTGGGGGCTTTGGTTTACCCAACGCATCCTTTATCCTCTTTTAGAAGGAGGATTTTGTATGGGTGGATTTATTTTTGCTTTCCTTTTAGCTCATTTTGCATATTTTAAAATTAACACAATCTCACCATCACATTTTTATTTCTATGTTAGATCTTGCTACAAGTTCATTTGATGATTTGCATTTCATTTTTATTTGAAATGCAAGTTGATATCTTGCTTTAGAGAAACTCACTTCTTACATACAATTATTTGGAGTTATGTGGCGAGTTTAATTTAGTTGAAAGAATAACTTCGGCGTAAATCACATGTAGACAGACATTTGTCGACGCGTTTCGAACCAACCAGTGTGGTTCATCGTTAGGACAAGTTGAAGAAATAGATCCAGCTTTGCATGCTTAAATAGTCTAAGCAGAGCCTCCAACGGCTATCTTGATCAACGGCTAATTTTGACTTTGGGACCGCAGTCAAAAAGTCAAATTGATAATTTAATGGGAGTTAGTTATCATACCTTGATTATATAAAAGAAAAACTTATAGATGTTGTTTACATTATTAGTTTATTAAAAAATGTAACTTCTATAGGAATTAGAAAGACCTAACTTCTATATATATATATATATATATATATATATATATATATATATATATTATAAGTAATTATAGGATGATAGTTAGTTATAATAACTATATATATTTTTATATTTATATTTATCTATTTAATTTTTTGACCTTTCTAATAATATATAGTTATTATAACTAACTATCATCCTATAATTACTTATTATATATTAATATAATATATATATATATAAAAGTTAGGTCTTTCTAATTCCCATATAAGTTACATTTTTTAATAAACTAATAACATAAACAACATCTATAAGTTTTTCTTTTATATAATTTAAGGTATGATAACTAACTCCTATTAAATTATCAATTTGACATTTTGACTACGGTCCCTAAGTCAAAATTAGCCGTTGATCAAGATAGCCGTTGGAGGCTCTGCTCAGACTATTTAAGCATGCAAAGCTGGATCTGTTTCTTCAACTTGTCCTGACGATGAACCACATTGGTTGGTTTGAAACGCGTCGACAAATGTCTATCTACATGTGATTTAAACCGAAATTATTCTTTCAGCTATTATGGATCACAGAAGCCTCAATTCAAATTTTAATTTAGTTGCTAAACAATTTTATTTCTTTGGGATATAACTACCTCACTATAGGCTCATTTTCTGTCTTGCTCACTTATTTTCCAAGCATACTTTACAAGCAAGCATTCACTTATTTCTAGCTTCATCTCATTTTAAATTGTTATAAGTTTATGGTTTGTGGCATTTACTTGGAGCAATTTACAATTCTATTTATTTATGAAGCTTATGTTTATATATCTTGTAAAATTTTGAGAAAAATCTTTTCAAGTTTTATCATTGTGAGCATTTCCATTTACTTGAGGCAATTCCTTTCTTTTGGTAAAACAAAGTTACTTGCATCATTCTAATTCACTTGCAAGCTAATTTCCTTTTTCCAATTGAAGTTACATTTGTAATTTACTTTGAGCAATATCTCATTATTTTGAAGCATTGCAAATCTCTTTGGGAAAACTTGTATTTCATTTAGGCATTTTAGCATAGTTTTCATTTTAGTTCAATTAAACTCCAAGCATAACCTTGGTTGATAAACATCATAGGGAAAAAAATTTCTTGGAAAATTCTTCCAACTGGTACGAAGTAAGGTAAAGAGTGTGTGACCCTGCAATTATGAAGGTAGTTTGTCCCCTTGTAGGAATGAAGGCACATGATGGCTCGTAAGACTAAGGGAAAGGGTATCATTAACAACACCTCCATTGTTGGGTGTGTAGCATGATTATTTAGATGTCTTTGTTTCAGCCGGATGTATACCCCAGGAAGTTTGTACACCCCTCCACGCAGGGGGGCGCGGGGACTTGCCCCCGCTGGAGTTCAAGGGGGATGATCTCCCCCGGCTGGGGGGTCTGGGGGCCAGTGGTCCCCTGGTGGGGGTTTCGGGGGTAGCGCCCCTGAAGCTAAAAACAAATGTAAAATTGCCTTGTAAAATGATAGTAATTTCTAGTCAATCTGGACCGTTCATTAAACGGATGATCTAATGGTAGAACCTATGTTTAGTTTAGGGTTTTTTTACCCTAGAAAGAAACCCCTCTCTTTGTATGAGGGCATTGTATTGAAGTGGTGTAATAGATGTGTATTCTTCGAGCGAGAAACAGAGAGGTGAGATTGTGAGAGAAAACAGAGGATATTACAGCAGATCTGTTGTAGGTTGTGTTTCTTCATTTTGCTGGATAATAGAAAGGAAAGACTAGCTATTCGGGGTGGACATAGCCCAAACTGGGTGAACCACGTATATTTGTGTCTCTCTAGTTTTATGCATTTTTTGTATTTATACTTATGCAATATTCTATGTGTTCCATTATTCTTTAATATATAATTTTCTAACAACTAGTATCAGAGTCGAAGGTTTATTTGGCTGATAAACGCGCAGGAAAGAAGGGTTCCTCGTTCGAGTGGGAGCAATGGCAAAAGATGGTAAGTTTAGGGTCGAGAAACTTAAAGGCCAAAACTTCTCGCTGTGGAAGATGCAGATGGAAGATTATCTGTATCAAAAAGATTTGTACCTACCATTGAGCGGAAAAACAAAGATGTTGATGGGTATGACAGATGAAGAATGGAACCTTATTGATAGAAAGGCACTCAGAACAGTGCGGTTGTGCCTCGCAGCGTTGGTCACCTTCAACATTTCGAAGGAAACAATGACAGAGGGTTTGATTAAAGCGTTGGCGAAACGATATGAAAATCCGTCGGCCTCAAACAAGGTATTTCTTATGAAACGGTTATTTAATATGAAGATGTCGGAAGGTGGATCTGTTGCAGACCATTTAAATGATTTTAATACTGTTACAAGTCAGTTAAGTTCTGTAGGGGTAAACTTTGATGATGAAGTTAGAGCTTTGTTATTCTTATGCTCATTGCCAGAAAGTTGGAATGGTTTAGTAATGGCCATTAGTAACTCTGTTTCTGGATGTAGTGCTTTAAATTTTGATGATATTGTCGGTGCTATCCTTAGCGTGGAAATGCGACGGAAAAGCTCTGGTGAGACATTGGGTAGTGCTTTAAGTGTAGATTCTAGGGGAAGAAAAATGGAAAGTGGAAAGAGCTCAGGATATCGCAGTAAATCAAGGAAAGACAAATCCAAGTCTAGATCGGGGATAGTGTGCTGGAAATGCAGAAAGAAAGGACACCTAAAGAAAAATTGTAGATCTCAGAAAGGAAAAGAAGGAGATGCACAACAAGAAAACAATCATGAAGAAAATGTGACAGGTGAGGTGTTGTAAGATGCTTTCATTCTTTCTTTCAAAAATATTATTGATTCCTAGGTGGTAGATTCCGGGGCCTCATTCCATGCCACACCTGATAAGAAATATTTTCATGGTGATGTTCAAGGATATTTTGGACAAGTTCATTTGGGTGATGATAAACCCTGTAAAATTGTTGGAATGGGTAAGGTTCTTGTAAAACAACAGAATGGAAACCAATGGCTACTAAAGGAGGTAAGGCATGTTCCAGATCTGAAGAAAAATATGATTTCAACAGGGCAGATAGGCAGTGAAGGTTGTGTGAAAACTTTTACAGATAAAGCTTGGAAGGTCACCAAAGGAGCCCTGGTAATAGTAAAAGGTGAAAAGGTTGGTACATTATATTTATGCAACGGTATTTCTAACTATGTCAATGCTTTAACTTCTAATGGAGCAGATGCAACATTATGGTATCATAGGCTTGGACACATGAGTGATAAGGGGATGAAGATTCTTCACTCAAGGAATTTGTTGCTGAGTTTGAAAAATGTTGATTTGGACTTCTGTGAGAATTGCATTTATGGAAAATAGAAGAGAGTCAGATTTCTTAGAGTTAGGAAAGAAAAGAAGAGTGAAAAATTAGAGCTTGTGTATACAAATGTATGGGGACCTGCTCAGGTATCATCTCTCTGTGGCTGTCATTATTATCTTACTTTTATTGATGATGCAACTAGAAAAACTTGGATTTATTGTATTAAGAATAAATCTGATGTATTTGATACTTTCAAGAAATGGAAAGCTTTGGTTGAGATTGAGACAGGAAAGAAATTGAAGTGTCTTAGATCAGACAATGGAGGTGAATATTGCAGCAAAGAGTTTGATAGGTGTTGTTCAAAGCATGGAATTCATAAAGAGAAGATAGTTCCAAGAACACCACAAGAAAATAGTGTGTCAGAAAGGATGAACAGAACAATCATGGAGCGTGCAAGGTGCATGAGATTGCATGCAGGATTTCCTTTACAATTTTGGGTAGATGTTGTAGATACTGTTGTTCATCTAATAAACAAAGGGCCTTCAAGTTCCTTGGATGGTGGTGTTCCAAAGGAAGCATGGACAGGTAAAACGGTAAACTACTATTTTTTAAAACCTTTTGGTTGTGAGGCATTTTCCCATATTAATAAAGAAAATAGAACAAAGCTTGAAGAAAAATCAAATAAATGTACCTTTATTGGATATGGTGTTAATGATTTTGGTTATCGCTTATATGGTTATGAAAATCACAAAATAATTAGAAGCAGAGATGTAATATTCAATGAAAAGGTCTTGTATAAGAATCAGTTGCAGGAAAAGAAACGGGAAAAAGAAAACAAGGAATACACAGTTCTTGATGAGATCACTGAAAAAGTAAAGGTGCCTGAAAATAATAATAATAAACAACCACAACAACAACAACCACCACAACAGCAATAGGCACCCCAAACACGTGAAAGTGGTGTTAGAAGATCTACCAAGATAAGTATACCCCCTGAATGATACTCTCTTTCATTATATTATTTATTGTTGACTGATTCTGGTGAACCCAAATGTTATGAAGAAACAATGCAGGTTGAAAGCAGGAAGAAATGGGAGGTATCCATGGAAGAAGACATGGACTCCTTAATGCATAACCAGACTTGGGACTTAGTCAGGTTGCCTACATGAAACACTACATTGAAGAATAAATGGGTTTACAGGCTGAAAGAAGAAGATGGAGGAAAACAAAGGTACAAAGCTAGACTTGTGGTGAAGGGGTTTGCACAGAAGAAAGGTATTGATTTTGATGAAATATTTTCTCCTGTTGTTAAAATGACTTCAATC
>APFE030551319.1:140292-154957 GCA_000404065.3 Pinus taeda
AAATTCATTTGCAATGAAGGATTTGGGAGCTGCAAAACAAATCCTTGGTATGAGAATAACTAGAGGCAGGAAAAATCGCAAATTAACATTGTCACGGAATGAGTACATACAAAAGGTGTTGAAAATATTTAATATGCACAATGAAAAACCAGCTAGTACACCTTTTTCTAGCCATTTCAAACTTAGTAAGGAAATGTGCCCAAAGACCCAAGAAGACATGGATTATATGTCTAAAGTTCCATATGCATCAACAGTTGGAAGCTTAATGTATGCAATGGTTTGCACAAGGCCTGATATTTCAAGCATTCTGCTTTGGTGGTTCAAACATTTCTCTACAGGGATATGTTGATGCAGATATGGCAGGTGAAAAAGATAATAGGAGGAGCACTACATGATATGTATTTAATGTAGGTGGAACAACTGTCAGTTGGGTTTCAAAAATCCAAAGTGTTGCTGTACTTTCAACAACAGAAGCAGAGTATGTTGCTACTACAAAGGCTAGTAAAGAAATGATTTGGTTACAAAGATTTATGGGTGAATTGGGTAAGGAGCATGATATGGGCACATTATACGGTGATAGCCAAAGTGCCATTCATCTTGCAAAGAACTCAGCATTTCATTCCAGGACTAAACACATACAGCTCAAGTACCATTTCATATGATCAGTGTTGGAAGATGAAGAGTTGAAGCTAGAAAAGATACACACTAGCCAAAATCCTGCAAATATGCTAACAAAAGTTGTAACCAGAGGGAAACTGAGAATATTCTTAGTTTCAATTGGTATTCAAGGATGACTATGAAGATGAGAAACAACCAGGTTCAAAGAGGAGTCATTTTCTAGCAAATGAAGCAGCGGTAGAGTTGCTACAATCCTTCTCCAAGTGGGAGATTGTTGGGTGTGGAGCATGATTATTTAGAGGTATTTGTTTCAGTTGGATGTATACCCCAGGAAGTTTGTACACTCCTTCACGTGGGGGGGTTCTCCCCCTATGGGGGTTCGGGGGGAACTCGTCCCCCCCATGGGGGTTCGGGGGGGAGCTATCCCCCCCGACTGGGGGATCCGGGGGCTAGCGGTCCCCCGGCAAGGGTTTCGGGGGCAACGCCCCCGAAGTTAAAAACAAATGTAAAATTTCCTTGTAAAAGTATAGTAATTTCTAGTCAATCTAGGCCGTTCATTAAGCAGACGATCGGATGGTATAACTTATGTTTAGTTTAGGGCTTTTTTCCCTAGAAGGCAACCCCTCTCTTTGTATGAGGGCATTGTATTGAGGTTGTGTAATAGATGTGTATTCTCCGAGCGAGAAACAGAGAGGTGAGACTGTGAGAGAAAACAAAGGATATTACAGTGGATCTGTTGTAGGTTGCGTCTCTTCATTTTGCTAGATAATAGAAAAGAAGGACTGGCTATTCGAGGTGGATGTAGCTCAAACTGGGTGAACCACGTATATATATGTCTCTCTGGTTTTATGCATTTTCTGTGTTTATATTTATGCAATATTCTATGTGTTCCATTGCTCTTTAATATATAGTTTTCTAAATGTCCTTAACCCCTCTTTCTTACATTCACCCCCATTTTTTTCCCTTTGGCAAGAGTTCAAAAGGAAGATCTATCACTTAGAGTAGACATTTAGCTTAAAATTAACCAAGATAATTGCATCTAACCTTAGCTAAGTGCATTTCATCTTAATTCACTTTACTTTTCAAACTATTTTACTTGCAAATTATTTATATGCTTGTCATGATGAAAATGTATTAAATTGATTATTTTGTGATGTCTCATTAGGAAAGTCCCATATCTTTCATTTTGCAAGTGAAGTTTTAGCTTATTTCATTTTGCAAGTTGTTTTATATTGCTTCTTTACATGCTTTAGAATTGTGAATGATTATACTTTGAAAACATTTTTTTGAAAACAATTTTAAATCTTTCAAGTGATATTATCTTTTCTAACATCTATTTGATTAACAGGGTTGCTTGTGTTTCACTTTGAAACATTTCATTTTTTAGAGCAAGTGTTATTTATTTTGAAGCAATATTGAAAGCACTGGTCTTATATGTTTATCTTTGATTTATTTTTCGATGGTTATTTAAGTATATTTCATTTAATGTTGCTCATTATATTTGCTCATAATATCAAATAATCCAAATTAATCTTTACATCTCCTAGAAACCTCACATCACTTTTTAACTTATATTTTCATTGAGGGACCCTTTCACTTACCTAGGAGATAGATTTAACAAACAGAGTTGGAAATAGGTGACAACTCCATCTATTAGTTTTTCCACACAACCACACCTTGTGGGGTTAAGAGCTTTTCTCACTAACTTAGCTGTGTGTGCAAAGCGACAACAACAGGGACCACTGCCCTTAGCTTAACTAGGAGAGAGCTTAAACAAAAAGATATGGGAATAGGTGACAATCCCTTATCCGAGCGTTGTGCCTTAAATATCACACCTGGTGTGATTGAGGACATTTCCCACATTAAGTTGTGCATCTTATGTGACAATATGTCTTTTAAGTTCCTTCTTTTGTTGTGGAGTGGCCAACACATTAGCTTTGATAGGATGTTGTATTTTTTCTTTCTCTGATGTATTCACTAATATAGGCAACGCATGTATCTGATCAATGTTCAAACTCTTCTTGAGGAATTCTAGTGCAAAGATCCTTATAGGAATAAAGACTGGTAATTTATATCGAGACAATTCACAACCATATAGCTTGATATATGTAAAGTTCCATATAAATACCAATCTCCCATTTTTACACCCTTCTTGAGTTGCAAGAATGTTTTAACCTCTAGGAAAACTCTTCGAGGTGCTACACCATTTAGGACGGTGAAAATTGCTGACAAAAATTGATTAACAAAATTTGAAAAAGAAAATTCTTTAGTGTTTTCTCATTATGGAAGTCCAATGAACAACTAACAACTCATGTCCCTCTAAATCCTACTTTTGTAGGGAAATATGACGAAATATTTCTGACTGAAAATACAGAAATAAGTATACCAATACCGATTGATACCTAAATGATCTATGAAGGTTAAATTTTGATAATTGATCATTATTGACGATAGACAAATATTGACTGAAATTGACAATGATAGAGGATTTATTTGTTGGGGAAATTGAGGGCAAAATCCCTTAAACAATCTCATCTACTGTTTGAACATCATCATATCCCAACAAACAAAAAATCATTGATGTGATTTGCCTTGATATTTTAGGGAATATACTGGAAGAGAAGGGTGGATTATTTTGAGGAGTATCAGTTTTGCTAGGTAAAAATGACTCCAATAGAGAATTTCTTTATTCAAGGGTTAATTTTTTAAATTTTTTTAACACTGTCAGCTAATTTTTTTTTTTATATTGCAAAAGAGAAAAGGAGCGGGCTCCTTGTACATTCAGAAGGAGGTTGGTTCAAGTGTAGTGCACAAAATGGGAGCACAGTCCTAGCAACCACACTTGCAGCCTTAATTCTATGAAAATAAAAAACTAGCATGGCATATTGTCTTACAAGCTGTCCTGTGAAAAACCTATATTTGCACTGCATTAAAAGAAAGACAAGATCACAAGAACTGATTTACTAATTCCTCTTATTGAGAGCGGTGCTTCTTGTTGTTCCTAGTGGAAGTTTTCCCTTGCTGACTTTGATTGCGGATCTTGATGTACTCAATTATTTCTTCAAGATGCTTGCATTTGTCTTTTAGATCTTCTATTTCAGCTCTTTGTTTATCTATGTCTCTTTGCATATACACATTAGATATCTTCATTTCTTCCCTGAGGCCCTTTAGAGCTTGATTAAACCTTCCAATCATGAACCTATTGGCCCTACAAGTTGGGTAACTGTCGTTTTTTTCTACTCTTTCTAATAGATTGCATACTTTTGTATTTCTTTGAGTTGTTGTAGAGGTTGTGTCATTTTTGATCCTAGTGTTGGCCCTCTTACTTTGATGTGTTTTGTTTGTTCCTTTGTTCTTGATGGTGAAATTCTGGCTAGTGGATTCCACTTGATGAAAGATCCCCAAAGATTTGGGAGAAGCAAAAGAGCATTGATCCTGCTTTGTGTTCCTAAAACAATCCAAGGAGTTGTCTTAAAATGAGGAGCTAGCCAAAAGATGTTGTTTATGCGAGAAGTAAAGAGTAATTGGAAAATTTGACTCCAAAAAAACAGAGGACTGAGGACACTGGGGAGATGAAGCTGTTCTCAAGATGGGGGTAAGTATTAAAGACCATAACCTATGAATTGTACAAAGAGGGGTAGCGAGGAAGTGGAAAGAGGCTATTAAGAGGTTCTAAGTGCTTGAAATATGAGCGTGAAATATACCGAAAGTGCAATCAGCTGGGGAAGAGCACTGAAGATTGACAAGTGATAACAAAGTTATACCACGCTAAGGTTGGTTGAGCCTGGGTATATGAATGAACTGCGAGGTTGATGGGTCGGGAGAATGAATTTGGAGAGCTGTTGAAAGCTTTAGGCTAGTAATGGGATTATCAGGAGGACTGTGAGCGAGGGGATACAAAGAAATTTGATCATTTAAGAGATAGCCTGAATGTAAATGGGATGGGATTTCTAGATAAGGAAGATGGTTGAACTCTTCGGCCAATTTATTGACCTTAGAACAGAAGATTAACCTGTTACTGAAGGTGATTTTCATGATGTAGATCACCTTTGTGCTTGTACAGCTTCCTGTGATAGAGCACCTTGCGCTTGTATGATATTTTCAATCTTGAAGTTTGTGACTGATATAACTATTTTTGTCTTTTCTTAGAGGTAAAGGACGCCTGTGATCCTTGTCAAACGTGCTATGAAAATTTTTGTGGATTGAGTTGATTTTGTGCTTTGAATCTTGCAGATTGCACTTGAGATCCATTGATAGCAAATCTTCTTTGTATTATGCAAACAATCTCATTCTGGGAGTGAATATTTGTTCATCTTTTTCTTTCCTTTTGTTATGCTTCTTTCTACCTTCTCCTTTCTCAGCCCTAATCATAGGTGTGGAAATCATGGTATGTTTACACAATAGACTTTGTTGTTTTCCTTGACAGTCCTAATTGGTCTTTCAATTGCTTTATTGGTGTAGTTATCTGCTTCTTTATTTTGATTTCTCAACACACGTTTAAGATTTATTTTTCCCATACTTTTTATGTTTGATCTAATCCTCTGACAAATTTATTTATAGTGATAGTATTGAAATTCTTTTCATTTACCATTTTTGTTATAATGATTATTGAGTCTCCTATAATTATAGGATCCTCGATCGCGAGTTTTTTTAACAATATTGTGCCTAAGAGAAAGTTGTATGCTTCCACCTTGTTGTTTGTAATTTCTCTGAGACTCCATTCATACGTAGTAATTGTTTTCCCACTTGGGTTTGTAATTACTCCGCCTGCACCTACTTTTCCTGGGTTATTCTTTGATGCTCCATCGAATAAAAGATTGAATCCTTTTTGTTTTTTCCTCCATCCTTCAAATTCTTTATCATCCAGCCTTAGCTTCCAATTCTTGGCTGTGGGAGCTGTTAGTGCCTAGATTTACCTCAGGTTGAAAAGGTAGGATCCAGGGCCAACATCAAACCACGCTTAGCCTGGTAGCTAGCCCTACGAGGTCAGGAGAGGGCTCTCTCCGGGTCAATCTCAGCTAATTATGATAACTAAAGGCTTGATATGACTGATTTCATCACTGATCTTAGGCTAGATATAGATGTAAAAGAGTTTGACTAAACAAAATGTTGTGTTTTGTGGGATCTAATGGAAAAACAAATTTTGGGTGCAGGGAACGAGGCTCAGTCTTGCAGAGGGCTCGATGGGGAAAGGTACACAACTGTATTTGGCACTCTAAATCAAATGAGATGGATGGTTTAGATAGAGGAGGAGTTGAATAGGGTAAGAGAAGCCATGGATCTTCTCTAAACATTTGAAAACACCAAGAAACTAAATCAAACTTAAAGTAGAGTACCGCAATTTCAATGTATTCTACTTACACTCTTGTTTGATTTAGCTGAGAAGAAATAAGAGGGAAAATGACATACATAATACATAAGAAAATTCAAAAATACATAAAAAAGCACTGTACCAAAACAAAATGCCACAGGGATCCCAAAGAGTGCTACAAACCCTGGTCTCAATTCCTTAGCCAAAATGTTGATATGATTGTACAATGAAGCTCCTTGCTTTCTCAAGAGTCCAAAATTCTACCAAAATACAACTCCTACACTATGAAATTCATAAATTATATACATTTTCTCATCCTTGTACAAAGGGAATTGAGCTCAACCATTTTCTTCAAAATAGAATTAGTTACATTAAACTTGGGCCGAATTTATGAAAATAGGTGTTGAAGATGAACTCGTATCTCCTAACACATAGAACTTGTTACAAAAATGAAAGAGGTTTTTGTAGATAAGGTCATGCTAGAGAAAAACCTCTCTCAAACTTGGGAAATTCGTTTCCAGTTGATCGCAATTTGTTCCACAAAATCATCTCTAAAACAGAAAATCATTAAAAATTTAAATCTGTGAAAATGAGCTGTAAAGATCCAGTCACATATCCCAATCCATGATACCTGTGAATAAACTGAAAGAGATTTTTGTTATATGGATCTTTTTTAACAAAAACCTCCTCGGGTTTTGTAAAAGTACTTTCCATATGTTGTAAAATGGCCCCGCACGAAAATTACTAAAACAATAAAAAATATGAAGAATTTGCTTTGTTTTAATGTAGGCTCCAAATATCACTATATATATCCCACATAGTAGCACCTATGTATAAAATTAAGGAGGTTTTTGTTATTTGGTATGTGATGAACAAAAACCTCTTTCACTTTTGAAAAATTCCTTACCATTATTTCAGAAACTGATTTTGTATAAAACTTGTCATTGTGTGCAGCAACTGACCTCAAAACATGCATAACCAAGAATCACTCATTCATTTCGATCATATCTTCTAATCTAGAAACTGGTTATGGGAGTGTGATATACCGTTGGAAAGATTTTTCCGAGCTTCTTTTGATGGACCCACTTGTGACATGTTTTTCTTACTAAACATCATGTAAAAAACATCTAACAAAACCAAACATAGTAAGAGCTCATGTTGATCCCTAGTGACAGGCTGCGAAGACTGGAACTAACAGGATCTTTTTTCTTTTTTGTTGTATCGTCTATATTTTTTTCTAGTATTTCTTTGTTGTACCAATCTTTCTCTTCTTGTTGTAGGTTGTTCTAATCCACATTTTTCATTCCATTGGAGTTTATTATTTCTGAGACTATGCTCCATGTTTTTGAAAAAATATTTCCTATTCTTGGATTTTGTTCTTTGAATATACATTTGTTTCTGGCTAGCCAAATCTGCTAGCACAAAATTGAGGGGAGGCATTTCCAAATTCTGCTCATTGTGGTCTTGTTTCTCTTTGAATTCTGGTGGCTCTTCTCCCATGTTTTATGATGTGCTGACAACTGATTTGAGAAATTTATATTTATTTCCAGCGGACTTGTTATCTGGGTCCAACATTCTCTGGACACCCTACAGTCCATGAAGAGGCGTTGAATTTTTTTTTCCTCCATTTGACACATGACACACCTAGATGGTCCTTGTATTCCTTTTTTTTCATAGGTTATAATTTTCCCTTTGAGAAGAATCTAGATGAAAGCTTTGATTTTAGGAAGACATTCTGTTTTTCAGGTTACCTTCCATAGACTCCAATCTTGTTGGTTTTGTTGTTCTTGGAGAATGTTAGACCTTGATTTCACCATGTGTTCCCCTCCATTTGGATCCCACACAAAGTCATCTTGTTCCTCTCTGTTTATGGGAGCTGCGCCTATAAGATGAGATTTTAATTTCTCCCGTTGGCCTTTTATTTTTTTTTGGAATTGTTGGTATTTTCCATTCAAGCCAGTTATCATGATTCCACTTAGAGATTGAGTATAAAGTATTTATCCTTCTCTTAGACTTCCATCCAATCATGAAGTCCTCTTAAATATTGTTGGATATTTAGAGGTTCTCTTCCCATTATTCAATCCTCCCAAATCTCAATTGTTTTGTCATTCCCTTGATTTTTAGAAATGTGGTTTCTAATAAGGGGAATTAACTTCTTTACAATTTTCCAAACTTATGTGCAAGGCCTGATTGGAATAGAGTTAGTTATCAACTTTTTTCTAAGATGATTCAGATATTTCATGGCTAGTACTTTTCCCCATCATTGTTCGTTTCCACTTATCATTCTCCAAATTATTTTTATCCCTAAGGCAATGTTCATTTGGCCTAGTAAGCAGATTGCTAGACCTCCCTTTTCATAAAGAAGGGTGACTTTCTCCCTTCATACTAGGCTGAATTTTTTATTCTCTTGCTTTCCTCCTTGCCATAGGAAACTTCTTATAATTATTTCCATTTGCTTATGAGCACTTTTCGGGGCCAGAATAATTGCATATTGATAAATAGGAAGGGATGAAAGGAGTGCCTTAATCATGATCACTCTTCCTACCAAATTAAGCCACATCACTCCCCAATTCTGAATATTATCCTTCATTTTTTCCACTTGTTTGCTCCATAATTCTGCTTTTATGTTTTCCTTAGCTAGGGGCAGCCCAAGATATGTAAAGTGAGCCCATCTTGTTTGTATTGGAATTTCCAATATTTGTGAGATGTGTTGCATAGATCTTGGAGAAGTGTTCTAGCTATATATTCTGCATTTAGTATTGTTTAGAATTACTCTGGACGCTAGAGAAAATCATCCAACACTTTTTAAAATCTTCTAGCTATTATGCTTGATGCCCCCCCCCATAAGAAGGGTATCATCAGCAAATAGTGAATGATTTATACTTTTGACCCCTCTTGCTATTTGTATACCTGTTATTTTTCTTCCATTCTCTGATTTTCCAGCATTACACTTAAATTTTCTGCCATGATGATATAGAGGAATGGAGATAAAGTACATCCTTGTCTTAGCCCTCTTGTGCTCTGAAAAAAATTGTTGGGCCTTCCATTTATTAGAGGTGCTATCCATGGGGTTGATATGCAGACCTGAATAGTCTCTATTATATCTGTTGAGAAGCCAAATTTTTTGAGTACTGTTGCTAGATAATTATGATTAACTCTGTCAAAGGCATTTGCCATATCTAGCTTTACTATCATTCCTTTCTTTCTTTTGAATGTTGTTGTGAATAACTTCCTGAACAATGATCACATTGTCTGTGATTTGCTGCTTGGGTACAAATCCACCCTAATTTTCTGATATGATTTTCGGAAGAATTTTCTTTAGTCTATTTGCAAGAATTTTGGTGATTATTATATAAGAAGAATTGCAAAGAAAAATTGGCCTGTATCTATTGAAAGTCATTGGATTGGACTCTTTGGGTATGAGTGCCAAATAAGAAGATTTTGCGTTTCCCCCAAAAAAAATTTGAAAAGTATTTTTGATCATTCTCATAAAATAATTTTTAATAATATCCCACTGTTGTCTATAAAAAGCCATTATAAACCCATCTAGTCCTGGAGCCTTGTCAGGGTGAAGACTTCAAACCGCTTTCTTGACTTCATCCTTAGTGATCTCTTTATTTATTTTTGTGTTTTGCTGGCCACTTATTTTTTTATTTATGTGCTCAAAAAGTCTTCATTAACTGCTTGTTGATCGTTTGTTGTAATTAGATATTTAAAATAATTGTGAGCTGCAATTTTTAATTCTTCAGCTCCCTTTATCTCTTGCCCATCTACTTGGATCTGTTAAATCTGATTTCTTGCCCGTCTGATTTTCATCGAATTATGAAAAAAGGTTGTGTTTTTATCTCCTGATTTCAACCAGAGACATCTGGACTTCAGTCAACTTTCTTCTTCTTCCTTTCTGTTTCACTTGTAAATTTTCCAGAAATTTTCCTTTTCTTGTAGATAATCTTGTTTGCTTTCCTCTTTGTTTTCGTTTTCTTTATGAATGTTGTCCTTTTTTTTGTAAATCTATTTTCCTTGCTTTGTCTTGAATATCATTTTATTTTGCCCAAATTTTTAAGTGCAGCCTTAAATTCTTTAGCTTTGTTTCCCAAACATATTGGGGAGACCCAGTGATACTTTTTCTCCAGCTCTCTTTGATTTGGTTTCCGGATTCTCCATTATTGTCCCAACTCGAATTGTATCTGAAAGAGAGTGGGCCTTGATTCTCCAACTTACCCATGCTTAATACTACTGGCTTGTGATCTGAAGTTGATGTGTGGACGATATTGCTTTTCACAGAAGTGAATTTAGCTGCTATGTTTTCTTGTACTAAGATTCTATCCAACCTTTCCTTGACATTACTCTTGCCTATTATTCTATTATTCCATGTTTACTTCCCATTTCTTGGAGGAATGTCGATTAATTTATGTTGTTCCATTATTTATTCAAGGGCTTCTCTTGACAGATCTGTACGATAGTTCCCTCCAAATTTTTCTTCGGTGTTCCTTATCAGATTTAAATCTACTCCAAGGATTAATTTCCTGTTTTGTCTTTCTGCTAATTCTTCTTTTATCGAATTTCAGCAGTGGTCTTTTTCTTTGTAGTGATTTGGAGAATATACATTCATGAAGCTATACAGTTCCTTTGTGTTGAGATTTCTCAAATCTGTTCTGATCTAGTGTTTGCTGATTTTTTGGTTTATTAGTTCCCATTTTCTTTTCTCCCATATGGTACATATTCCTCGTGATGCTCTTGTTGCCTCTAACACTGTTCCATCATAATTTCTTAATTTTAGAATCAATTTTTTCTTTTCTTGACTGCTTTTTAGTCTCCTGGATCATATAGATGTCTGGCTTTTGTTTGATTAAAATATCTCTAGCTGCATTGGCTTTGAAAGGGGTGCCAAGGTCGCAACAATTCCAAGAGACCATTGTCATTATTTACTGTTGTGTTGGTGGGAACCTCCCTTTCCTCTTTTTTAACTTTTTTCATTGTTTCCTCTATTTTTCCCAAGGAAGGATTCCATTGGTTGTGGAGTTCCTAATGCCATTTCTTTAGCCGCTACCTCGTCTCTTATTTCCTTGTTGGATTTTATTCCCACTTTTTTTTGCTAATCCAAAGTTTGGGGGTTTTTTTAGCTTGGTTTCTAGTTAATATGCGGTCCACTAAGGGAGGGGGTAGAGGGGAAATAGGAATAGAGGAAGAGGGTGTATGGGTAAGGGATTTAGGGTTAGATATTGGAGATCTGGGAGAGGGTGGATCAATAGGGTCTTCCAAGGGCCCTAAGGGATTCACAGATGTGTGGAGAGGGGGGATAAACTTCAAAGAGGGCTAAGAAGTGGTCTCATTTGGTTCTTGAGGTTGGGAGGCAATTGATATTGGCTGCTTATTGGTGGGTTTTTTCCTTTTTACTTGTTCCCATGTGTTCTCTTGTTATACTACATTTTCATTCTCTTTTTTTGAAGACATCTATTAGAAAAATGACCATACTCATGACATACCTTGCATTTGAATGGTATCTGCTCGTAGTCCAATTGTTGTATATGTGTCCACTGATCTACCTTGATCTTTATTGCCTCTGGAAGGCATTTTCCAAGATCTACTTCCACACATATTCTAGCACATGCATGCATGTTATCCTTTGGTTCGCATCTGTCTATATACTTGCCCCCTGCATTTCCTATATCTTTGACTGATTCATCTCCCCAACAATGTAGTGGAAGGTGTGGTAGTCTGACACAGACTGGGACTGCGCTTGGAACATCCATTTTTGGATCAAAATATGGCGTCCACTTATTTAGATATAAACCTTTGGAATCCATGAAATATGGACCGTTTCTGAAGATAAAGTCTCTTTCTTCCTTTGATTCAAAGAGGAAGGTATAATATCACCTTCCACAAAATCGTATTGTTATTTTCCCGTAAATGGTTGCATCCCAGTTTCTTTCAACCCATATTTGTACTAAATTGGGAGACAGCCATAACCCTATGAACTACCCAACTAGTCCACGTTTTGCCAAAGAAAGAGCTACAGTTCGAGGGAAAGCGGGTGGGAGAGAGATCTCTGGTATATCCTCAAGCTTCTTTACAAATTTTTTGATTGTTGGCCTATTCCTTGGAGCTCCATTTGCAACAATCAGGGACGCGAATGCTTCTTCATTTTCTTCAGTTCCTTGGTGCCTGGATGAGAGGGGGTCACCCTCCTCAGAGGCATGCATGATCAGAGAAGAATCAACAGCAGGAGGTTGTCAAGAGAGGCTTGCGAAATCAAGGAGGTGGCTAGGTCTGTGCAACTCTCAGGCAGATTCGCGTGATCAGTTTTTTTCAAGGGTTAATTGTTGAAAGAGATTTTGTAGAATTTGGGTAGATGGGGGTTGAGTTTGACTAGGCAATACCACATTAAGCATTTTGGAAATAGACTCAGTAGTAATTTGAAACAATTGACTCCCTTTTTTGGCTATGATAACCTACTGACTATGCAAATAATGTTTAGAGCATTAATTTGGGAAAATGGTAGGTTTATGGGACGATAAAGACTCCCATACTGAAAATTCATCCCTTTGATCTTGACGGCACTGAAATGCCCAATTTCTTATTTCAAATAAGTCAAACTAACATCTGGTTTCAATTACATTTGCATCTTTATTAATTAATGGCAATTCATCTAAATTGACAAAGGCTTCAAGCAAGGGTTTTGGCTTAAGTTGAGCTTTAACTGCCTTTACTTTCTTTTGATACATTTTACCAATTAAAACATTAAAAATAAGACAAAGAATTACCTGGAAATAGAAATTTAGTCGAGCCTTTTGTTGGCATTATGACACAGATTTGGCACTATGACATGGGTGTTGTCCTTGATGGCAACTCACTCAGATGATAGATCACAGTTCAGACTCACAGAATGAAGAAAGAGAGGTATACGCAAGTTCCCCATTGACCAAGCCGCGTGTACACACGGGTTCTCAGACCAAAAGGAGCGTATAACGTACACACGCACTTTCACGGAAGGAAAGGCGCGTACATGTTGGAAAACTAAGCTTTGGTTCGTGGTATGTGGTCCATGGTATTTTGATCCATGGTATTAGTCCAAGGTATCTGGTCCAAAGTGTTGACCCTAGGTATTTGGTCCAAGGTATTGGTACTAAGTGGTTTTGGTCCATGGTATTGAGTAAGGCCTAAGACTATAAAAGGAGGAGAAGATCATTATGCAATGGTACTCAAGTAATTGAATATCTGACGGAGAGCAATATTTATAATACAGGTTATTGGGTTATGGCGCATAGCTCAATTTGAACCAAGGATGAACCTTAGCGCTTAATAAGAGGGGTCAAGATCTTAAGACTTGAAGTGAAGTATCTTTATGTGGTTTGATCATTTATCTGAATAACTGGCGCATGTTGTAGTCTGTAAATATGATGATCTGGGTATAACTATAGTTTGGAATTGTTGTAAAGTTTAAATCATCATTTGCAGATCCATACGTAGGTTCACTTTAGAAAAGGCACGTATACACGTTATTTCTACATATCAAAAAAGTGTATACATCTTAAATTTGATTTGTAGATCCGTACACAGGTTCATCTTGAGAAAAGAGTGTATGCACGCAGGTTCGACACATTGAAGTAGCATATGCCTCATAAAATATGTTTTAGCTACTTCTGTTTGTTGTTGCAGTGTTTTGGGTTCTGGCTTGGGTTCTAGTTACCATATTTTGATTACTGGTTACATCATTTTGAAAGATCAGATTGAAGGGTTGTAAAAGTGTTTGGTTGATTCAGTTGTGGTTGGTGCAAAGGAGATTGGTAAATTCAAATATATTTGATGATTGAATGATGCTGTTGATGGATCCAGTCTAAAAATTTATGAAACGTGGTCCCTGGAAGAAAAGTGAAGGTTGCAGCCTTCTATAGGCCAACACCTACTACTAGTAAACAAACCAGCTAGTACAAGAGCTAGGGGCTTGTTGCTCACTTCTAGAAGAAGCTGGAGAACGAGAGAAGGTTGTAGCCTTCTGTAAGTAGAAGTATACGTACTGGTATAAGACTACACCAGTACAAAAATTTTAAAAAGAAGTTTCTAATTTAAAAAGAAGATAGAGATGATTGCAGCAGGTGGTTTTCACCCACATTGGGTTTCCACCTTATTTCTTATGTTCATTTCTGTGATTGTGTATTCTGTTTTTTATTGCACCTGGTTACTGTTTGTATGGTTCTGATGCACTGATTAAAGATCACCATATGATGAATTAACTAAATCATAAGTTTGAAGGATATACGCTAGTTTCCTTAAACACAGTTGCGTATACACACGAATTCCATTAACTAAAGTAGAGTATATGAATCTGATTATGGAAATGAAAAATTATTGACTTGATAATATTGATTCACCCCCCTCTCAGTATTATTTCTGACAATTGGTATTAGAGAAGGTCCTTTAGAAGAAGCTTGATCTGTTGAAAATGCAACAAGATGATGGCGCTTAGTGAAAAGAAGTCGCCTTCACTAAGTGGGTGAGCAGGCTATTTTTGGCACAAAGTCTATTTTTAGACATATGGATCATGGTCTATGAGTTGCAGGATGCTATTTATGGATGATTGGTCATGTTGGTAAAATTAGATGGACCTCTATTTTTAGACATATGGGCGGAGTCTATTTTTAGACTGCCAGTCTAAAAATAGAACAGTCGAATATTATTAGCTCTTAATAATATTTGGACTATAAACATTAACTTATCCTCTTGCAGCACTTCAGT